>CP139503.1:384133809-384281034 GCA_021014915.2 Artemisia tridentata subsp. tridentata
AAACGGTTTGTGGGAAAACTGGTTTGAAAAAAACTGGTGCAAATCAAGACAGTGGGCATTTTTTTTATCGATCCAGTTTTTTTTTTTTTTTTTTTTTTTTTTTTTTTTTTTTTTTTTCCCGTTCGCGTTTTCTATTTTTTTTCGTTCGGGGTTTTTTTTTATCGTGTTTCAAACAGTCATATGTGTGTTTCATTTTGGATTCATAGATGGTGTTGTAGCCGAGAATCACTCTTTATCACACTAATATATGCTCGTTAATTACAAGAATGAGATGGGACAAAGTGTATGTTGGATCTTATGTATTTAGAGAGAATATGAGATGTTGAAACTTTTCTTTTATTAAACACAAACACACACAGTGAACCACCTTCTCAAATGGAGAAGTTTGTGCTTTAAATACTTCTAGCACTTTGCCATGTGGGCTTTTGATGGGCTTCATGACTTATGACCAAAGAGTTGGTCTTTTACAATGCTTTACAAGCCCATTAACCTTGACTAGAAATACATAACTTACAAAGTTCTAACATAGATGAATGACCATCACTTTAACTATAAAATTAAAGCTAACAATCTCCCCCTAAGGGATGGTCATTCAAAAGATGCACCACGTGCTTAGATCTTTAGACTTCAGGGTCTTGAACTTTGTAATTCTTTGTTCCTTCATGCATTGTGATCTTCATCGTATTGCCTTTTGGATTGATCTTTGCCTTGATCAACATCTTCATGAATTTACAGCGCCTTTTCTTCCATTGTAGATGTTGAGACATACGATGATCGATGGACTTTCTTCAATACCTGCATAAAACAGTTAGCAATAAATAGTCCAGCACTTCCAGGTTCAGATCTCATTATGACACTTACAACTTATGTCCTTTTTGGCGAACACAAGTGTATTTTATTGAAAGTGTTTCTAAGAGATCTTTGATGAATCCCATGGCTCTAGACTCAATAATGTGCGCTTTGGTTTTAGTCGTCGGAGGCGTGGAGCAGAGTGCCACCTTTTCAATATCAACTCATCTCGGAGTGAGAGGTCGATAGATTATGCATTGATCTCCGTGAGAAATGAAACAAATATCTTTTAAGAGATATCTGAGTGGCTAGGAGGGGTTTGTGCACCGCGTCACTGGGTCCATGACGTCTTGTCTTCAATATCAGTATCACCTTAGTGAGTACCGATAGCATATGTATTGACCCGGTGTCTTTCCTAAGTTTTCATGGAGGGCTATTTCTTTTCACCCTTTCATTAAACTTTTCTTTTTAATTCTTCAACCCCTTCTTTCTCCTTTCTCATTTTGCTCCTTTTTTTTTCAATCATACCTAAGGACTTCTAATTCTAAACTATTGGAATTGTCCTTGGGTAGATCCCTCCGGTTCTGGCGGATCATTTAGACATTACCTAACCATAATCACCTTATTACTCCATGATTATCCTAGATTTGTTGATCGCATGCCATAAAACCATTTGAAACGTCTCTCAAAGCGTTTATGTAAAAAACACATTATGGATAACACTTAGAGAGTTTTGCATTTATGAAATACTCCCCCTTCACATGTGCTCATGCATTTTTGAAATAAATTGCACATGTTGGGTAGAGTTCGCACATTTGAAATGATCGACTTTCAGTGAACATGACCTTCGCGAGACACGCTTACATCACTAGTTAGACTAGCTTGAAATTATTACCCGTCCTGGTCATATTCAAAGATCATCTCTCGAATTGGTACATTCTACTCAGACAAGTCCTTTGCGAGACACGTTTACATCAATGGGTAACCATCTTGAAATTATTACCCGTCCTGGACTAGTCTTTTCGATTACTGACATTTAAGCTTCGTCAATTCGATAGTACTTACTGAGTCTTTCTGGTGAGCTCCTTTGAGATTCGAACCATGATCACATTTTAATCCCATTTCTCCCCCTCAAAAATAGCATTTCGATGGTATTTTTGATACCGTTTGATTAAAATCATTGTTTTTTGAAAGCTAATAGGGAGAAACGATCTGCATGAACTTTTTGGAACAAAATTTCTTTTTGGAATACTCCCCCTCAAAACTTGCATTGGTTTTGACATTTTTGAAAACTTTGGAGCAAGTGGGGAGTAACGATTTGAAAAATCTTAAGCAAAATTTTTGAAAAGATTTGAAAAACCTTTTGAAGAATATTTGAATAAAATTTTGCTTAAGATTAAGAAGTTTAGATTTGAAAAACTTTGCATGAAAACTTCTTATCTTTTAGGATTGTTGCAATAAAGCGTACAACAGGGTCCTTTCTTTGAAAAACGGGTTATGCACTGTTATGTGTACATAAGCCAAAACGTTGAAGCTCGGGTTGTAAGCTGAAATACTTACAAGCCATTGATTTTTAGGATAAGTGCTCGAAATTATTGATAAAGCACTTTCCTTTCTTTGAAGCCCGGGTTTCGTACTGAAATATACGAAAACCATTAATGAAGCGCGGATTTTGAACTGATTTGAACAAAAGCCATTTTGACCAGATTAGACAACAACTTTTGGAACCCATTTGAGCACTGCACCAATGGGTTTAGCATGTTTTGCAATCCATTTGTAAGTTGTGTCAATCTGATTCAAAGAAGTTGAATTCCAACGAGGACTGAGAACAGGTGTTTCATTTGGAAATAACACTCGCGGAATCAACGGTGATTTAAAATCCTTTTTCAAAGCAGAGTCCTTGTGTTGCAGCGGAAGTTTTTCAGAGTTTGAAGGACATTGCTTTGGTCTCCACACTTGCCTTACCCGTGTAATGCAAGATTGTGGAGTTTGAAATCTTGAAGTCTCTTCATGAGACATGTTTGACCTTGAAAGCTTTGGAGGAGTAGGTGTTTCAGAAAATCTTGGTTTCTTTGTAAACTTCCTTCCTTTTTGCAAAGAATAGGTAGTAAACTGGGAAACCTTTTTCAAAAATGGTCTTGGTCTTGAAGATTCACCCGTGTAAACCTTCTTTGAAACACTCACTTTTGGTGTTGAGTGATTTGAAATGGGAGCTTTTCCTTTTGAATGGTTAAGAGACTCAAACTTCACTCTTAAAGCATTGTATGAACTTCGCAAATCACTGTATTCCTTTTGAAGATGATCTTGAGATGTCAATTTAGATTCCAGAGAGGCAATTTGTTTCAAAAAATGATCTTTTTCGGCTTTTGAATCATCCGTTTTACGAGCCAATTTTCGTTCGAAAACAATATTTTCTTTTTCAAGTCTTTCAAAATATGTTTCGAATTTGTTCGTTTTGTTGAAAAGATCAGTTTTTGCATCCTCAAGATCGTTTGTGCATTGAGCTAAAAGCGTTTCAAGCTCAAGCACTTTTGATTGAAGCACATGATTTGCATTTTCCGTTTCAAACTCGGGAGTATCAGAATCAAACAGGGGATTTGGATAGGAAACATTTGTGAATTGAGACTCAGTCTTTTTCTTCTTCATTGAGTCAATCTTTTGCAAAACCTTTTCAAACTTTTTATCAGCGAATTCAGACAATTGAGACTTCAAAATTTCAGTCTCTTTTGGTTTTGAGATTGATTTTTGAGTCTGAACTCGTGAACGCTTGATTGAATCAAACAAGTTTTTGTAAGTCTGTTTCAAATGCGCATTTTCTTTTTGTAGTGATGCCACAGCGTGTTCCAATTCAATATTTTTTGTATCAAGTTCGTCCAAATCAAACTTGATTTTGGCATCATCACACTTTTCTTCAAAAATCTGTTCCTTTTTAGAAGAAGCAATTCTTTTTGACAATTCCTTTTTGACTTCAGCTACTTCTTTTGAAAGTTCAGCGATTTTCCTTTTGAAACAAAGATTCTCAGATGTCAAAAAATATGTATGATCAGAATCCACATTCTCATGCTCAATATTGACATACACTGACTTGAGTGACTCAATTTGATTTGTGAAAAATTCTTTTTGAATATCAAGATTTAAGCATTTTGCATCAAATTCATCTTCAAGAGTGTGGATGTACTTTGAATCTTCTCTCATATCAGTGACAAGAAGTTTTTCGAAATGTTCAAAACTGAAATTGATATTTTTCACAAGAGGTTCAATCTCATCTTTTAAATACTTGCAGACTTCCCTTTTTAGCCAAGCGTCTGATGACATGAGACGACGGTAGTCACTCTCGGTGTATTGTTGTTTTGACCAAATGACCTTTAGCGTGTGGTCAATGTGATATTTAAGATTACAAAACTGTTTCCTCGCTTTATTTTGCCATAGATTAGCATCATAAGTAGCAAGTTGAACTTCTTTGAAAAATCTTTTCACATTTGTTTCTTTTCTTTTTAAAGGTGGTTTTGGTATTTCTGACAATTGTATACAACCATACACAAAGCCTTGGTACGAGAGTGGGCTTTTTCCTTTTTTGGCTTTTAAGCGTTTTTCCTCTGCCAATTTTTCATCTTCTTCAGATATGAACAGAGCGTCAGGCGGCAAAAATTTATGTTCCACCTGATCTGTATTTTCAAAACCAATTCCTGATTTTCCCTTATGGACTTTCTCAGCTTTAGGAATCATCATTTGAAGAGTTTGAGCACTTTGGTCTGTTTTTCGAAGTTTTTCTTCAAGATTGTTTGAACGTTTTAAAACCTCTTGATTTTCATTTTCAAGTTTTGTATTAACAATCTTAAGATTTGAAGTGTTTTCCTGAAGCATTGAGTATCTCATTTTTAGTTCAACATTCTCTTTTAAAAGCTCTTGGACCTTTCTGTTAGCAGGGCCCAAATTTCTCTCCACATATTTCTGACCTTGAGATTTAAGGTTTGAGATTTCAGTGTCTTTGCTTTTTGTTAATTTTTCAAGCTCTTTAGACAATGAGATGTTTGTTTGCTTAGTTTTGAGATTGTCCTCTTTGCACTTTTCAAGTTCATGTTTGAAATTTTGGATTAAAGAAGCAAATATGGCATGATCTTGATCAGGAGAAGATCCATCCTGGGCAGGCTTCCCTCCATTAGGATCCATATCTGAGGTTGTGGGAGTGATATTACTATCAAACCTTTGCTCCACATATGTGTCACTGATGGACTCAGGATGCGCAGGATGTGTCTTGTCATGAACAAACATATTCTCGAACAAATCAACATTATCATGATCGTTTGAATGTTGTACCGTAGTCCCTATTGCAATGTCGGATGAAAGTCTGATGTGGTCAGCTTCAGTATCCCAAACAGCTTCATTCCTGTGCGAACCATCAGCATCCGAATCGTATCTTGGAGTACTGCTTACAACCTGCTGTTCTGATGATGTGTCACTACCCGTTAAAATCGAGCTAACTTCAGATGTTGTACCCTCATCGACTTTTTCTTCATCTTCGTTTGCCTCTTTCTCATTTCCCTCTGATTCCTTTAAAAGACGTTCTCTTTCAATTCGCTCTCTTTCCTGTTTCTGCTTCTCCATTTCAATTCTTTCCCGTTCAATCACTTGCTTCTCTTCCCTCACTTCAATCAGATGGAATGATCTTTGATTAAGCTGCAATTTCAGCAAGTCTATTCTCCAAAGCAGCTGATCTCTAAACGTTTCAGCTTTCAGGTCTCTTGTGACGCATTCACTCCATGTTTCGATATTTGAATCATAACCCGGATATTTTTCGACTATTCTGAAATCTAAGTCGAAAAACCTTCTAAAGTGCGTCTTGAATGCGTCATATGCTTCAGTGCAGTCAAATCCACGTTCAATTGCGTGCTCTACTCGAAATATGTAATGCAATAGTTTCTCTCTGAATGTGTGATAATCCATTTCAGGTTCGAGGAGCATAGCAAACATTCGATCAAATGGATAATGATGCACCAATGGAACATTTGCGTTTGTGAGTCTTGCCAATAGACTTTTGATTGCTTTAAAGTGTATGAGACATCGTTCATTCGAGCGAGTAAAGTCTTGCATAACCTGAGACATTTGTCCCTCTTGAGAACTCGATTCCATTTTTCTTGTGATGTGCGATAAAGTTGATTCAGGATCTTTGCAACGAAATAGGAGATGTTGTGGATGAAGGTTAAGAATGGTTGTTGTTGCGAAGTCTTGTTGTTACGGTGGAAATTTTGGTCTTGGAAACTTAAAACCTCAATAACTTCATTTAGGAGCGTTTTCAGGCCTCGAAACTTGGGTTGAATGAATAAATTATTCAACGTGTCCTTCTCCTCGGTCTCACGGTCGTTTTGACAGGTCGTGGACTGAAAACGGAGTTACGGTTCAAAAGTTATAACCGTTTGAAGTTTTGACGTAAAGTACAAGGACTGAAGTTGCCAATTTCGAAAATTTCACCAATTGCGAGTCCAAAATGTGAATTGCGAGACCAAATGCGATAGCCTAGCACCAATTGCGAGAAAACTGCTCCAATTGCGAGATGAATTGCGACAAAACTGCTACAATTGCGATAAAAGGATGAATTGCGATAGCAGTATTGCAATTGCGAGACTGTCCGAATTGCGATACTGCAATTGCGATCAAAACACTGAATTGCGACAAAACACTGAATTGCGAGACCAGCAGCGAATTGCGACAAAACACTGAATTGCGAGAGATAAGCTGAATTTCGACAGAGTACTGCAATTGCGAGAATCTTGTGCAATTTCGAAACTTTTCACTTTTTCCCACTTTTTGACTTTTGAGAACTTGTGCCCACGTGATATCTTACAACTTTTCACCACATTGCACACTTGCCTGACCACTTTCCACCAACTTGACCAATAATACAAAGCACTTCCAATTAAAATATTCAAAAAACACAATAACTAATTCTTTCTTGAAAGTGTTCGATCTGTGAACCAAGAACAAACAAAAGATTTGTTCTTCCCACTAATATTTCAGTGAAGCACTAGTCACCTTCACAGCCAAGTCGAACAAGCACCAAACAAACACAACTTTTTCTTAGATCTTGCGTATGAATCGAAGCTAAAAACACAAAATGTGACTTTTCTACTTAAAGAAAAATTACAGTAGGTGTTTTAGGCTTGATGATCAAACACAAAATAACAAGATTCGAACACAAGAACTTCCTACCTCGTTGACCGGCTTTGATACCACTTGTTGTAGCCGATAATCACTCTTTATCACACTAATATATGCTCGTTAATCACAAGAATGAGATGAGACAAAGTGTATGTTGGATCTTATGTATTTAGAGAGAATATGAGATGTTGAAACTTTTCTTTTATTAAACACAAACACACACAGTGAACCCATTCTCAAATGAGAAGTTTGTGCTTTAAATACAACAAGCACTTTGCCTTGTGGGCTTTTAGTGGGCTTGAAGACTTATGACCAAAGAGTTGGTCTTTTACAATGCTTTACAAGCCCATTAACCTTGACTAGAAATACATAACTTACAAAGTTCTAACATAGATGAATGACCATCACTTTAACTATAAAATTAAAGCTAACAGATGGAGTAATAAGGGAGGACATGATGTGTTTCTTATAGTGATATAAGGATGAAATGATGTTGCGTATTGGTTATCATCAAATGAATATAGTGTGAATTTTCATGTCTTGATCGTGGGTTGTAGAAGGTTGGACTGTCAACTGTGAAGTGTGAACAACGGAACAAGTAGCATTGAAATATATATATGAATTTAAAACCGGTTTTCCAAACTGGATTTCAAACGGGTTTGGAAAAACCTGTCTTAAACCGGTATTTAAGGATAATATTACAAACCGGCGGTTTTTGGCCAAACCGAAGTGTTGACCGGTTTCGGTTTCGGATTTTTTTTGGGTTCCGGTTTCGGTTTCAATTTTTTTGGCACCTCTACCTGCCTTTTCCCAAAATGGATGTCTTGAGGCTCTTAGGGGGTGTTTGATTTTGACTTAACATGAAAAAAACTGAACTAATTAAGTCATATGAAAACTATTTGTTTGTGACTTAATAGAGAAAAATGACTGAAAATATTAAGTAATAAAACTGAGTTTGTCTGCATTAAGTCATCTCTTAATTAAACATGACTTAATAAAAAAAATTAACAAACAAGCCCTTAAAGTTCTCTGGCATAATGGTGAAGGATTTGAGGAGAGCAAAATTAAGAAAGATTTTACAGGTAGAAAATTCAAGTGAAGTGAAAGATTTCCTTAAACGGAGCTTTGGTGGTTGAGAGCTTTTTTAATGCAAACACTACCTTCCTCTATAACTTCACCTTCAAACCCACACCATTTTTCACACTATACTAATTCCTTCCTCTTTTACACACACTTTTAACACAACCTTCAAAATGAGGAGGATGGATGACTGCGAGAGACTTCAACTTGACAAAGAATTCCAGCTCAAGATTAAGAGCTTCATTGGCTCTGCCCTCAAAATAAACGGTGCATTTATCTTTGTTTTTTGTTTCATCATCAATAAGGATATCAAGCTCCGTGGTGTTAGCAAGATCAAGGTCTATTGGGCAGTGATTTGCAACATTGCTTCCGTTATTAGCTTTTGTGTAGCATGAGGCGTTCATGCCCGGTTGTTCTCCTAGTTGAGAGACTTATGCATGTGTCTAGGGACCGGTTGTTTTTTCTCTCTAGTTATGACCTTATTTCTTCCGGGCCAGAATGAGATGGTCATCGGAGTTGGTTGCATTGTTGTTGCTACCATTTTACTAGGTTTGGTGAAGCTCTGCCACATGCATAGCTTGAGGCACATACCTGTCAACGATGCTGGGGTGAACATGCAGATGATGCAGATGCTTGAAAATGAACTCACTGGCTAGATCGAGGCCGAGTGGGGTGCCCTGGGTGCTAGAGACTCATGGTGCTGACTTGATAATAACAATGTGTTTTTATCTTTTTCTTTCCCTTTATGGCTTTATGGGATTAAATCAAATATGTATGATCTTATTTTCTGTCTAAACATCTATGTTTATGCTTTAATTAATGTTTGGTGCTATGAAAAAATGTGGGTAGCTTTAGAAATTGAAATGTGTCGTTCATGGTGGTTTATGGTGATTATTATGAAAGAAACTCTCATAAGACATGTTCCTTATGTGGTTTAATTTGTGGTTCATGTGGTGAAGTGCACAAGCTATCTCTTCTTTGACATATAGGAATATAAGTACTCATGTATCTCTATACTGGAGTAATTGAATTTTCAAAACCTTATATCTTGAAAGAGATTTAGTGAGCAAGATCGTGCTTCATATATGTTTTGGTAGTTCTCATGGATCTTTTTGTTGTTCCGGGCTCCTACGCGTAGTCTTTCGGAGTTTGCAATATTTTCTTTTTTTTTTAACTAACCTTGCGTTGAGAAAAAGAAGATGAAAGATTTTAGGAGAAACCGTCAATGAGCATTATCTTTGCATGTTTCTAAACCTTAAAAGTAAACACATTTTGATCTTTGGTAACAATTTTTATAGGATGATATGAAAAAGGTTAGCTTGTCACTAGCCATTTGGTGTATGTAAATGAGCTCTTAGCATCCATGTTTTATAACCTCAAGTCCTCAACTGGGATCTTGCGTAATCTATTCCTTATATACTTGCGAATATGATTGTATAAGAAATGTTTTGTAAGGAGTAAAATATATCACCAGGATCTCGCTCACTTTGGCCCTATAAAATAGAGCGCCTTAACCTCTAATGCTAATAAATAGAAAAGAAGGAACACATATAACACACACAAAAACGTTCTAGAGATGCTGCCACATCTGATGCATTTTGCACCTTACAAACTCATGTTTTCCGGTCCGCCATCGTCATTGTGTTGCGTTGTTCGCTGACCAAAACAACACGAGTTCCTGGGGGTTTTACATATCGAGGCTCAAAGTACGTGTATGGTGCACGTATAAATCCTTTAAGGACAGGAAACCTCTTCCCGTGCTAGACTCTTTAACGAGGTTTGTTCGAGTTCGAAATAGAAGAAAACATGCTGTCCAGGGTCTGCTCAAAATATGCATTGTAGATGTTGCTGTCCAATTGTATATGATGCTGAAACTGTCACTAAAGGTTTGTTTTGGTGTAGGTATAGCCGATAGATTATATATTTCAAAGTTATCTCTTCGGTTACATGTATGTCTACAATACATGAAGGTATTTAAAAGTATTCAAACATATATACGTAGATACAACAGTTTATGGGCTTTATAAGCTCATAAGCACAGGGCTCTTTTGTGGGCCATCTTTTGTGTTGGGCTTATAAGGTATCTGGGCTCAATTTGAACAGAACGTCAGAACGAATCACTTTGCGATTAAGCAATGCCTGAAGACGTATGCAAATTACACATATTAGTTGCACACTATATAGTATAATTACAGGCAACAATTTTCAGTATATGTCGATAACTGCTTAGATTGTATTATAAGATAACTTGTCCAAGTGGTTGAACTTATCAAAAGTCAATAGTTAGTTATTTGCAAAACTTCCATAAAGAAAAAAAAATGTTAGATGAAGTTATGTAGCTGTTTTAGTTATTGAATTAAAAAAAAAAATCCTTTTCTTAGGTCGTTATTTATATTTAACGTTTTGTCTATTAATCATTGCTATGTGCTTTGTAGTTGATAATTTATTTGATTCATCTTACTCACCAACTCAATGCCATTTCCTTTGAGTCTAAGGAACTGTTTTTAGCTCGGTAGTAATATATAACAAAAGCTATAGTAAGTATATTCAAACCTAGTAAATTAATTAATCAGAGTTTCAGTAATCATGATTAAAAGAAAAAGAAAAAATAGAAAGAAAAAGATTTTTAATTGGCATGGCTAATTGGTATGCTTAAAAAGATGTCTAAACATATGTGTCATCGACGTCTTTTTCATGCATTTAAACATCGAAAAACACCAACTCATTTCCAACTTTCGTGATCGTACATGAAGGCACTTTTAGAGCATGAATCAAGTGAATGTTTCGATTTGTCCCCTTTTTTGAGAAGTTGTTGTATTGATTTAGGTATGTAGTAACACTTGTCAACGTATTTACGGGCATTGTATTCGATAGATGGAAAGAATATACAGCTTCCTGCGTCGGTTTCATTAACACATTACTTATGTGAAAGCAAGGTCAGCCAGCCACTTGTAACCAAATTCAAAGAAGATAAAGACATTGGCTTTACCGTTTAATTAAAGGATTACAAAAACCATGCGCACGTAAAGTAAACACAGTTAGAAGAAAGTTACTTAAAAAAGAATTAAAGGAAAAGGTAGATAGATAATTTTCACATGTATTGGCACCCCCATGATTTGGATGCGTTAACCATCATGGGGACACCACTATACCAAGTGTGTGATCGTCAACAATCTAACAAAAAGTTCATAAGTATCCTAGGTTTATTTCTATATGCGCGAAACTAAGTTTAATGATGTTACTAACTTACTCTTATCAAGACATATTTTATTGTCCTACAGTAAGATATATAAGACCAAGCAGTATGAAAAACGAGATATTGTTAGTCTTTACATGTCTGTAAAATTGACTATGACGGATCGGAGTCGAAGTCAAGTGATGCAGGTAGGCCATATATAAATGCAAATGATGGGATTTTTTAATGGATAGAACAACTGTTAGAATTTGGACAAAAATGTAAGACTTGAAAAGATCGATTGAACGACACTATTTAATAAAAAGGTTGGGCACACCACCATGTGAAATTGCATGGCCTAGCAAGGTGCCGGTGCAACCCTACAGCATTATTAATACCTTAGACTAATTATCATTATCATTATTATATCTTTCGTTGATTTTTCATTGTATTATTCGGACATGTATTCAGTATAACCTAAAAGCACACACAGTATGTAAAAAGCTAGCTTAGTAATCATCTGATGGTCTTTTATTAGCCAATTTAGCTGTTAATTAAGCTAGCTATAACCCGTACGTCATTTATTTTTACTCATCCAGCATTCAAGCTGCATGAGCTGACAGTATTTCCAACTACTGCTCATTTATTTTGCGTCTTAACTCACGGGCCGGGTCAACTCGTGTAATACTAATTTGGATATCTGAACTCAGCAGCCAATAACTCTCGTTCAAATACAAGACCAGTCTTTTATTTTTCGTGTTTCAAACGGGTCCATAAGACATTACGTTCCACCCAAGTATACAATACAAGCCAACTAGCATGACCCACTGCCGTCTTACGTTCTTCTTAACTTCATACGCGTTATGGTTTAGTAAACTGTATGTGACAGAGTCCTATCATTTAATAGGAAATTAAATTATACTGTGTGACGTTGAGAACTCATAGGACTCGTATTAACTTGTAGCATCATTTTCAAGCTCTTTCTGGACCAAATTAACGTGGATGTGCCTCTTCATTATATGCAGCTCGGAGAGTCTCCTAGAACAGTTGGAGATGAAGACCATTCGTGCAATCGTAATGTCAATTGCGGGGTCAGCCAGCTATAAGAAGCTGCTTATAAAATTTAGTCGGTTTAGGTCCACTGAATTTGAAACGATCATTGCTAACATAAACAAAGTTAATAATGGATTGAGCTTATATCATTATGTTTTCTACGCCATTTTATAATTTATTGAGCATTACAGAAGTACTACTCCGTAATAGACTTGAACACAACATGCATCTCTTATATGAGCTAATACGCGATATTGTTTTATCCAAGATTGCTCTCCGAAATTGCAAAGACTATGGTCGTAAAACGGTGTAATAACCGCTCTAAGCCACATGGAAGCACCATTCACCTCGACCTATTTTGTAGGATCCATGCTACTCACACCAGTGGACCAATTCGTAGTCAGATATGACATTTTATGGCATTTTTGGTTTAAGGTCGATAAGAACTGTAGACATTTCATTGCTTTTGAATGACATAAAGTCATAAAAAGAGCTTTTTTGCCGACAATCCATTTGAAGAACTTTTAGTCCAATGACCAATCATGAATAACTAAAAAAATAATGAAAATAGACGCAAATCACAAGTACATCACAAAAATAGAAGACATAGTTACCTTCATTGTACATACAAACTAATTGATCTACTTAAGATGTGACATCACGGCTTGTTTGGTGAGGCCAAGTGATGTTTAGTTTCCGAGCGGGTCTATTTTGGGAGCTTATATCGAGCAACTCAAACTCGACTGATGAACTTGAAATCTTAAATCAAATTTGTGTTCTCTTTCGTATAGTTGTTATAGTTATGCTCGATTTATGATTTTTGATTCCGAGCTCATGTTTAACTTTCAATGTTTTTATATAGCCTTTTATCTAGTTTGGATCGTATGCTTTGATTTGTTAGTTCTTCGACATGTTTCTTTGAGTTTCAAAGCTGAATTCTAAGAGCACAAGCCAAAATGCTATTTCAGCATCATTTCAACAATTTCTTTTTTCACTTTCCTTTCACTCACACTCTCAAGATTCTTGATTTGGCGTAAGCCAAATTCTTGGCATTTCCTTTGGCGCAAGGGGGAGGGTGCAGTGGCACCGGTTTGTCTCAAGCCAAATGGTGTCCACCTAGATTTGGCGCCACCTTGGCGCATGGCTATCTTTAGGGGAGTGCAAGCGGTGATATTGCACATGGTCAACGCTTGACGAAGGCTACAAAATTTCATGCACTTCTATTATATATATACACATACACACACACAATATGAATGTTGGTCCCTTTACACGATTAGAGTTAACTAGAAAGTTAATCTATTTGTGTTTATGACTAATACAATGTTTAAGATTAATTCTAACAGTTATAAAACGTGAATATAAAAACAACAATATTTTTCAACGTTTAAATTCTTATTAGAAATAATTCAAAGAATCTATACCCAAGTGTTTTGCGGAACAAACACTTGGGATTGAATAGACAAGGGTATGGGGTGTCTCCTATCGAAACTCAAGTTTTGCTTGAGTGGTAACAATATACCCACTGAGCTATCTCAGTGAGTTGTATACTCTTTGTAGGAGAGAAGTTCCTTTGTAAAAGTTCAAGACTTTCAATATACAAAGCACACCTTAACTTCTCTCCCATCTGATCTATTTATACACAAGTAATCTAAGTATAAGTGATTAAATATAATACAAGTTGTTGAGGTTGCGTGTCTGACAATTACAAATAGTAATTGTCATTTCCAAGAACCAATAGGAAAGGGCTAATAAGACTTTGGGAGTTGTTGGCTGACACTCCATGACTTTTAGCCGCAATAGGGAAGGTTGGATCTGACAAGAGAAGAGTGTTGGGCTGACACTATTATCTTCTCAGATCTTTTCCCTATTGTTCCCGCCTTTTCTTCAGGCGTTGGTTCCTCAGTCTTCAATCACTTTGTTGCTGAGGAGACTGGGGTTCAGTGAGTTCTTGTCCAATACTCACTGAACCATCATCTTCTTCTTTGGCTTAAGTCAGACTCAGGGAGTACCGCCTTCCTGAGAAGTGAATCCTTCTTCTTGAATTCGTCTTAAGCATCTTGAAGATGACTCACTGAGAGGCTGTTCTCTCAGTGACTTGAATTGTTCTCGGTTTAAGTTTAACACTTAGTTAATTTGTGTCCAAATCATGTTTTACGTATTCTTGGTTTTTTTATGACCCAACAATCTCCCCCTATTTGGATATAAATTATTCCTAAGTGTTTTGATCAGTATGAGTGAGCTAAAGTCTTCTGCTCATACTGAATGTACTAGAAAATAAATAAGGATATTGATATAGCAAAACATTCATCAATTTATTCATATCATTACAAGTCCTATTATTCTAAGTACAAAATACTCATGGTTCCTCAACAAGACCCATGAGTTCAAGTTTCGCCTTCTTTGACATCAACACCTCTTTATCAGGTCGATCCTTCATCATTTGATCCATCAACCTTACAAACTCCTCATTTTCAGGTCTCCTGATATTAAGCGCCATCAGTTTGTAAGCAAGGAGTGTTGTCGTTTCCACTTTGTCGATGTCAGAGACTCTTTGAAAGGCTTCCTGGCCAAATTCATCCACAAAGAAGATACCATACTCAGGTTCCTTGATGACCAGGTTTGGACGGAACTTGACTCCCTGAGGAGTAGTCCTGTTGCAATGAAGTGCAGCTATGTATTGTTCAGGTTCAATATCCACAGCTTTTCTTTTCCTCCCAACCTTTTGAGTAAATTCAGGGATAGTTAGTCCCTGAGAAGCAAGTGCCTCATCATGGTTAATGCCCAGACTCTTTGCCACTCTTGCAAGTTCCTCATACTTAGCACTCAGTGACTTGATGATGATTGGGGCATTCTTGCTTGCGGTTTTCTTCCTTAGGATGGGCATCATCATATCCCATTCTCTTAACTCATAGTCTGAAAACTTGATTGCTGGAAGATGTTCAGACTTCCTTGGACCTCTATGGATTGTTAAGCTCAGAGGTCTGGTGGGGTGAATAGTGATATCAGTGATTTTGCCTTCATCTTTGGTTTTGGTCATGTGCCATACATACCTCTCATAAATCCTCTGCCTCTTTTCTTCCTTAAGTTTGGCCTGTTTGTTGTGTTCCTTAAGGATTTCAGCCTGAAGCTTGAGAAACTCATCCCCTTTGATGTCCTTTTTCTCAGACTCCTTGATCACTTCTTTGGCAACCTTAGAAATTTCAGACCTGTTGAGTTCCAGCTCTTTCTCTCTTTCCTTCCTGAGCTCTTCTTGGTGTAAAATTTCAGTAAGTTGTTCAGGAGTCCCATAAACCCTTCTCCCATCCTCTAAATCAACATAGAATGGTGCATCAGGATCTGCACGTCTTTCAGATGAAGCCTTGACTAAGCGTGCTTCAGGAGGAGGGTTTGTTTCAGTCACCATGATCTTCTTCCCTTTGTCAATGGGAGGAGGTTGACTGGTGGATGTCTCAGGGATAGTTACCAAAGCCGAATTAGGGTCAGGGATTGGAGGATCATCTTTTATCTCCCCCTCAGCAGATGGCGGAGCTTCAGTGGAGACACCTGCTGACTGAGGAAGTGGAGGAGTATGAGAGGCCTGAAGAATGGATAAGATGTTGGAGACCATAGACTTTGTTTCAGAAGTCTCATTCTTCACGGCACTTAATTCAGCAGCCATTTCCTTCTGGTGGGTGGTGAGTTCAGTTACTTGGGTGGTGTAGTGGTTGACCAGCTCATTATGTGTTGTTGAGAGCTGCTCAAAGGCTAAGGAGATTCTGATCAGGTGCTCCTTGGATGCATTAACAGCCTGATGAATGGACTCTTGCTGTGTCCTTAAACCTTGAAGATCTACCCCCTGAAGGAGCTTTAGAAGCTCAGTAATGCTGGTGGAGGTGTTAGCCTGAGAGGCCAAGTATGCATCCAATCTGGTGACAAAAGTGGGATCATCTGTAAGATGTTCTTGTACTGATTCTATAGGCTTAAGGATGTTGGACAGTTCCTGATGCTGTCCAGTGGCTATGTTATCTACAGATTTGTTCAGGTCGCCAAGTTGTTTATCTGTGAGGGTGGCGGCCTGAAGAATCTTTGCCTGAGATTCTTCCACAGAAGCCCTGAAGTCAGCATAGGAGGATGCCACTTCAGTGTGCTTATCCCATAGCTCATCCGTAAGAGAGTTGTAAAGACCTTCGTTGGCTTTGCGAAGGACTTTTGCCATTTGTCTTTCAGAAGCCGGATGAGCATTGTCATACTTTTGCAACCACTTAGGAGTGGTTGAAGCACCTGATGATGATGATGAGGTTGATTGAGAACTGGGTGGTTGATCCTCAGGATGAGGAGAAGAATGTTGTTTCTCAGAGGGCTGAGGAGGGCTTACTTGTGTTTCCATTTCCTCCTCAGCATCAGGGATCTCATCATCACCAAAATCAACCTCCTCCTCTGACTCATCAGCCAACAAATTTTCATAGTCAGCCAGAGAAGGAGCCTTCAGTAAATCCGGCTCCCCCTCAGAAGAGGGCTCACCTTCGTAGTGGCCAGGTCCTGATTCTTTTGTCATAATAACTGGTGGGGTTTGACCAGCCTGACTAGTCATAATAACTGGGGGGGGGGGGGGGGGTTTGCCCAGCCTGACTTTTAGGATCAGTTCCTGAGAGAACAAAAATGCCTGAGGTGGGTTTGGGTTCCGTATCGGCGGGTGGTTTATATCCCTCCGAGTCTTTGTCCCCCTGAGCGCCTTCATCCACTAATGGGTGTTTTCCAGTGGAATCATGAGGCACTCCTTGTGAAGATGTATGGACCCCCTTCCCATCAGGATTGGTCTGTCCTTTTGGGGATTTAGGGTCCTGAACTCCCTGAGACCCTGAGTGTAATTGCTCAGGGACGTTAGCAGGATGTGAGTGGGTATGGGTCCCTTCTCAGAGGAGTAGTACTGCTCCACCGAGGATATAGAACCCTGAACTCCCTCAGGCTCTGATTGTGATTTATCAGTGCCTTCATTAGGATGTGAGTGGGTGGATGCTCCTGACCCTTCTGACTTGTTTTTGTCAGTAGGGACATTAGGAAAGGGTTTGCCCGAGGATACTGAGGATGATTGCTCAGCACCCTCCAGTGGCGTTTGTTTTGTGGCCAATGTGGTCTCTTGTATGGGAGTCTGAGAGGTCAAGGTCACAACAACTTTCTTGGTGCCTGAGGCAACAGTCTCAGTGACGAGTGGTTTAGGTCTAACCACCTTACTGGATTGTCCCCTTTTCCCTTTCTTCTTCTTCACCTTCTTGGTTGGTGAAGGAACTGGTGAGCATACATTTTCACCCTGAATCACCATTAACATGTAGGTGGTCAGGGCGACCGGTTGTACCTCAGTAATGTCACTACTAAAGTTGGTCTTATGCAAGACGTCAGGTTTTATACCTTCATCGTCAGACCTTAAGTAGTCAGAACCAAGAAGATCCTGAAGCACACAGGAAATGAACCTAGGATAAGACATGTGTCTTTGCCTATGTTTCCCTGAGAGCTTTGACACGAGGTCTCGGAAGATTATTCCTCCGATATCTATTTTTCTACCCTCCAAGAGACTGAACATCATCAATTGTTGTGATGAGTTCAACTGCTCAGTGGAGGATTTGTTTCCTCCGAGTACCTGAATGACGAATGTCATCATCAGTCTCCAGACAGGGTGAAACCATGTCTTCACTATTGGAGCCTTTGCCAGCAAGGCTTCAGGGGACTCGGTAGGACGCCTAACATCATGAGGCCCTAGAAAAAGCATTTCAGCTTTTATTTCCTGATCAGTAGGGTTTGCCTCAAAGTTCTCAACAAAGTTAAGACCTGTGGCCGATGAAGGTCTTGTAGTTGAAGGAGAGAGTCCTAGTCCCATTCATCACAGTGAAAGTGATGATCGACTCTTTGGTGTCCTTAGGGCAAGTAGCCGTTGCGGTACACCAAAACTCCCTGAGATAGTCATTATAAATGACTTCTGGGGTAGTTGTAAAAGTTATGGCAAGGAAGCAGTTTTGTAAATACTTAACTACATCCTTGTAACCCCCATATTGCTGGGGATAGTGGAAATTTCCAACCACATTGTTTTTGGTCAGGTCCACGCCCTCCATTGTGAAGCTCACATTGGGGGCGGTGGTAATAGCATTAGAGGAAGCCATTTTATGATCTGGTTAAGGTCGAAAAAAATTGGTCGGATGATTCTAAATGCTAAGAACACACACACAATTTGTTTTGAGAAAGAAAAAAAGGGCAGAGTTTGCTTATAATTTTCAAAAACGAGTGTGTGAATTCTTTTGGATGGGTATTTATAGGATAGTGGAGATGGGGGTATTATTGGCATTTGAGTGATCTTATTTAATCAAAATATAATTTTTGGAAATTATTTTGAATAAAATGTTTGAGATCCGCATTAAATGCCATCACTCCACTTTTCCTCTTTTTTCTCAATTGGCAGAGTGAACAGTTGAGCAGTTTCTGCAAAAGGAGAAGTTGCAGAGTTTCCATCATCACACAGTGTATTGTGTGAGAGAGGGCATTGAATGCCAAGTTGGGAAGTGGGGGCCCATTAGGTGTATGCCAGAAAGGCTAAAAGAACAAATATTCTTGAATTAAATATGAGTTCAGTTACCAACCTCGGACATTTACTAACTAGATACTTAGAGCATTTAAGTCAATATTTACTGTCTCTTTTCAGGGCCCTGAATGACTTTTCATTCAGTGATGGTATTTCAGGGACTTGGGACTAGTCACTGATGATTCAGGAATATGGAATGATTCCTGAGTAAAAAGGATTTATGAACTTGGGTTTAGTTCATGAACCCTAAAGATTTCAGGAACTTGGGTTTAGTTCCTGAGGTTGAGGATTCAGTGATATTAATTCACTGACGTACACATTGAGTCAAGGACCTGAGATTTTAAGAATTAACACTTCAGTTGGTAGGAATCAATCAGTGGACTGATTCTCTATATCCAACATTCCTAATTCAGCTTTCAGTCTTGTGAAAGTTGGTTCATCCAAAGGTTTGGTGAAGATATCAGCTAACTGATATTCAGTAGGAATGAAATGTAATTCAATGTCACCATTCATGACATGGTCCCTGATGAAGTGATATTTGATATCAATGTGTTTTGTTCTCTAATGAAGAACAGGGTTGTTTGAGATTGCAATTGCACTTGTGTTATCACAAAAGATGGGTACCATCTTGTACTGAATTCCATAGTCACTGAGTTGACTTTTCATCCAGAGTACATTTGCACAACAACTAGCTGCTGCAACATATTCAGCCTCAGCTGAGGACAAGGCAACTGATTGTTGCTTCTTGGCACTCCAACAGACTAATTTCCCACCAAGTATTTGGCAAGAGCCTGAGGTGCTTTTTCTGTCCACGTTGCATCCAGCATAGTCAGAGTCTGAGTATCCTTTGAGATCAAGTCCTGAGCACTTTGGATAGAATAATCCAAGGTTAGGAGTGCCCTTCAGGTACCTGAATATCCTTTTCACAGCAGTGATATGAGATTCCCTTGGGTCAGATTGATATCTGGCACATAGACATACTGAGAATTGGATATCAGGCCTTGATGCAAGTAGATACATCAGTGATCCTATCATTCCTCTAAAGAGAGTTTGATTTACTGGTTTACCAGTTAGATCAGGACCAAGGTTGTTTGGGGGAACCATGGGAGTTTTGACTGAGGCACAGTCACTGAGATAATACTTTTTCAGTAGATTCTTTACATACTTCTATTGACTGATAGTGGTTCCTCTATCAGTCTGCTTGATCTGTAGACCAAGGAAGTATGTCAGTTCTCCCATCATGCTCATTTCAAACTTCTTTTCCATTAGTTTTTCAAATTGTTTGCAAAGTTTGAAACTTGTTGAGCCAAAGATGATGTCATCAACATACACTTGTACTAGTATGACATCATTATTTGTCTTATAGATAAACAATGTGTTGTCTATCTTGCCTCTGACAAATTTGTTTTGGATTAAGAAGGCTGAGAGAGTCTCATACCATGCACTGGAAGCTTGCTTCAGTCCATATAGGGCTTTGTTAAGCTTACAGACATGATCAGGAGACTCATGGCTTTCAAATCCAGGAGGTTGCTCAACATAAACTTCTTCTTTCAGTGAACCATTTAAGAATGCACTTTTAACATCCATTTGGTACACCTTGAAGTTCATGTATGTAGCAAAAGCAAGGAAGATCCTGATGGCTTCCATCCTTGCTACTGGTGCAAATGTTTCCTCATAGTCAATGCCTTCTTGTTGATTATAGCCTTTGGCTACAAGTCTGGCTTTGTTTTTAATGACTATGCCATTTTCATCAGTTTTGTTTTTGAATACCCATTTCATGCCAATGACTGAGACATTCTCAGGACATTTGACCAAGGTCATTACCTTGTTTCTGTCAAATTGTTCCAGTTCATCATGCATGGCCTGAACCCAACTTGGATGTTTAAGTGCTTCTTTAACACTTTTGGGTTCAATTGTGGAAATGAAGTCCACAAATAGGCATTCATTAGATGAGGCTGCTCTTAGACTAGCAGCCATGCTCCTGGTGAGCATGCCTTCAGTAGGCTCTCCAATAATATTGACAAGTTCAATGTCCTGAGACCTAGTCCAACTTTCTTGAGGTCCTGGATACTGATTTGAACTTGTGGAGGCCTGATTGGGTAGAGGGTTTGGTTTTAGAGTAGACATATGATCATTGATTGGATCTTGAGTGTCTATCAGATCACTGAGATTGTTTGGATCTTGAGTATTTTGAACAGGCTGATTGATATCATCAGTGTGTGTATGTGCCTCAACAAACTCAGTGATGGTTGGGTTAGGTAGGTTGTGAAGAATTATGTAATAGGAGAGATTAGCATCATCTTGATACTGAGTAGAAGGATTGTTTTCATACAGATATTCATTAGGAGGATATCGTGAAGAATTATCAATTCATATCTCTTCTACTGAGGCAGTTGAGAACCTGATTGCATCAGTGCTCTCATCAAAGGTAACATGAAATGTTTCCTCAGTCTGCTGTCTCCTTGTGTTGAACACTTTGAAGGCTTTTGAGACAAGTGAGTATCCCAGGAAGTATCCATCATCAGCTTTTGCATCAAATTTCCCTAGGTGATACTTGTAATTATGAATAAACACAGAACACCCAAAGACATGAAAGTAGCTGATGTCAGGGATTCTTCCTTTGAATAACTCATATGGGGTTTTCCCATGTCTCTTGACAATTATGGATCTGTTTTGTGTATAACAGGCAGTTTTGACTGCATCAGTCCAAAAATGGTTGGAAAGGACTGATCCACATAGCATTGTCCTAGCAGCTTCAATGAGTGTTCTGTTTTTCCTTTCAGCAACACCCTTTTGTTCAGGTGTGTATGGAGAGGAAAAGTTTTGGGAAATACCTTTCTCATCACAGAAACATTCAAGTTCATTATTTTTGAACTCAGTCCCATTGCCAGTTCTAATTTGTTTGACCTTAATGTCATTTTGATTTTCAATGTTCCTGACAAAGGACATGATTGTTTCAGCTGCCTGACTCTTTTTTATCAGGAAGAATACCCAGGTGTATCTAGAGTATTCATCCACTATGACCAGAGTATACTTCTCATGGTTAATAGACCTTGGACTGATAGGTCCAAATAGATTCATATGGAGAAGATGTAGGCAGTTCCTGATGGAAAAGTTGGTTTTGGTTTTAAAGGATGCTCTATGATGTTTACCTTTTTCACAAGCTGAGCATGGTTTATCCTTAGAAAACACAAGAGATGGTTAGCCAAGGACCTTGTTTTGTTTTACAAGATTGTTAATGTTCTTAAAGTTCAGGTGGGTGAGTCTCTTATGCCAAAGCCAGTTGAGTGTATCAGTGGCCTTAGCAAAGAGACAAGTTCCATCATGAGTTAGACTGGACATGTCTAATACATAAACATCTTGTCTTCTTGGTGCAATGAGGACAATTTCCTTATTTGCATTGAAGATGGTTCCTTGCTTATCATCAAACTGAACTATGTATTTTGCATCACATAGTTGACTGACACTGATCAGATTATACTTAAGACCATTTACATATGCTATCCTAGTAAAGACAATACCATTGCTGTTTACTGAACCATAACCTTCAGTGAGACATGATGAATTATCAGCAAATATCACTTTGGGTCCTGGTTCTTCCACATATTTGTGCAGACACTCCTTAACACCAGTCATGCTCCTTGAACATCCACTGTCTAGATGCCAAACAGAATCCCTGGCATGCTTCTGCACAAATAGTAAACTAGGTCAGTTCTTTCTATGACTCCATTTCATGGAGGGTTTGGTATTGTAGGTCTTTATGAAAGTATTAATTGATTCATGGTCAGAGGTTAAGTGGACTGAGCTACCACATGTTTTGCATTTGGTTGCAGGGGTAGCCTCAGTAGTCTGAGAGGATTGTTTCATTCCTCTTCTTGACTGAATGACCTTCTCTTTTCCTGATGATTTCTGAGTGGAACTTCCACTAGATTCACAGTGTTTTTCATATTGACAATCCTCAGGGTGATGGTCATTGAATCCACACAAAGGGCAGGGTGGAAAAGGCTTGGCCTTTTGCTTCTGTTTCTGCTTAGAATCAGAAGGGTAGTTCAGGCACTGAGCCTTAAGTCCTGAAAAGTTTGACATGACTGAGCATTGTTTATGATCAGAGGTCCTGTGATCTTCCTTTTTGCAAATCATGCAATAAAGGACTCTATTGCAATCATCAGTGAGATGATTTGTATAGTTGCATAGCTCACATCTTTTCAGAGGTTTTGTGGGTTTGGGTTTGGTCTTTGAGGAAGTTGGTTTTTGTTCCTTCTTGGATTGAGAAGATTTATCAGAAGATGCAATCTTCTCTCCTAGCTTCCTGACCATTTCAGCCAACTGATCAAATTTTGAGTCAGGGCTTTAGGTTGTTACTTCAGAAGGGATTGAAGTTGATGAGTCATCAGTATTTATTGAGACATCAAGGTTTGCTCTCTTCAGGATGGTTGTTCCCCTTCCTGATCTCCCCTTTGGAGAGTGTGGTGAGAAGACCATAGGTGGGAGGCCTAAGTTAGGTGCAGCACCCTGAAGGGTATTTAGTGGAGGAAGTGGAAGGTATGATTCTGATTCAGACTCATTCAAGGACTCAGTGAGTGGTTCAGTGAGTTCAAGCTTACTGAGTTTTTCAGTGAGTCCAAGCATATTTTTCAAAGCCTGACTTTCAGGAAGCAAGATCTTTCCAGTCTCAAAGTTTGGTAACTTACTGACTGGGTTGTCTCTGACAATCCAGTCATTTGACTTGGGAAGCAATTCTTGCTCAAAAGATATGCCAGCTGGAACAAAGTTTATTTCATTTTGACACACAATTGGATCAACCATAAGAGGGTCAATACCAATGGTTTTCTGAGAGATTAATCCCACAGTGTCAAAAACCTTAGGGTTCTTCTTGGTCCAACTTTGAATGATAGCCTTTTCTTTGTTAAGTTCAGTTTGAAGGACTTGGTTTTGTTTCAAAATCTCAGTGTTCTGAATTTGTAGAGTTATTGTTTCTAGTTTGGCTTGCTTAAGTACAAGCAGTTCATCTCTACATTTGTTTAATTCTGACACAATATTGTTATATTTTGAAAACAGGTTAAGCCTTTGTTCCTCAACAAACTTTAAATCAACACAAATATAATTCATGTAAGACTGCCAATCAGAATCATCATCCATAGAAAGTAAAGTATTTACCTTCTTCATAGTGATGTTGACCCATTCTCCATTTCTAGCATGGCTTTTTCCCACAGCCACCTGATCCTCTTCAGAAAGTGCCATCAGTGCACTAACTCTTATTTCCTCATCTGAGGAAACCTCTTCATCATCCCAATCATATGCTTCAGCTACTAAAACCTTGTTCTTTATCTGAATAGGTTTAGATGTTTGAGCAGCCTGAGGCAATATGGGGTTAGTTTCAAGAAGTGTAAGTTTAGCTTTGATATTCCTATATTTTGTTTCAAAATCCTTTTGACCCTTGTTTTGAAATTGTTGGGTGGACTGAAACATTTTAGGTTGAAACTTGCTAGTTCCTGAGGATTTGTAAGAGGGTTCTGAGATAGTTTTAGAATAACAGTCCCTAGCAAAATGACCCTTTTTACCACATTTAAAGCATTCAGTGGTCTCATTTGCTTTTGGTTTTGTAAAGTTGGACTGATTTCTTTTGATGAAACGTCTTGAACTAGCAAGGAGTGCCCTTTCTTGGAATTCCAAGTTCAGGTCGTTCAGGTACTCCTCACCAGTCCTTTCATCAATTTCTTCTTCAGAATCCTCTTGAACATCCTGCACAACACCATTAGAATAAAAAGCAGGATATGGGTGTGGAGGTTAAGGCCTTTTTGGACTCAAGAGTTTTTGAGTAAGGGTATCTCCTTGAGATCAAGTTGTCCTCATAGACAAACTTCCCATAAATTTCAGGGAGCTCAAGGTTCTGAATGTGGTTAGCATTCCTCAGGCCTTGTGAGAAGTTGAGCCACTTCTCAGGGAGACTGTTGACAAAGCCAACATTTGTCTCATGTTTGGACAATACAACACCATCATTTGATAATTCATTTATCAAAGTCTTGTATCTGTTGTAGGTCTGTGAGAGACTTTCAGAGTCTTTTGCCTTGAAATTATTATACTCAAGTTTAAGGGCCATGACCCTATTTTCCTTGGTATCTGAGGGACCCTCAAAGCTGTTTACCAAGTCATCCCAAGTTTGCTTGGCTGTTAGACAGTTGATGACTGATTCCCTTATATCGTCAGGAAGACATGATATAAGGATGCTTTTCAGGCGTTGGTCTTGATTGACCACCCTCCTCTCATCAATGGTCCATTGGGCTTCAGGCTTATTTAGCCATGCGGCTGTCTTAGGGACAAATGGGCCATCCCTGATACAGGTAATGTAGTAGGGTTCCATACCAGTAAGATAGCAAATCATACGTGATGCGTGGTTTTGCGACCTTACAACAGGTTTTACCTCTCGAGGGATCTCAAGAGGCTTGCAATCCCCACCAGGCAGTGTACCTGACCGATGTAGTATAGTGTAGTGGCAAGTACCGGGGGATTGATCGTTCTCTAGGGGAATAGTGTCGTTAGGATTGAAAAACTACTCTAATAGGTCTAAGGGTGAGGGAAGATTCTTTTTGTATTTTTATATATTTTTATAAAAGCAAGTAAAATCTCGGGTTTGAAGGAGTGGGCGGAATTAGTTGCTAGTCAACTAACCCAAATAACTACAATTGCAAATAAAATAAAATAACTGAAAATAAAAAGGTTGTGGAACTTATATGGAGAGAAATGTGTTTACTTAGATTTCCTTACTCCCTAACTATCTTTTACCGGTTGATTAGTGTGTATTAATTGCGTGGATGACGGGTGTATTCCTTAATACCAATCGTGGGGTGGCGTACGTACTTCCCCAACTCTATAAGCTCCTACTTCACTCCTATGTCGAGCCGGCTAAGAAGCTCCTAACATGGGATCACTAGAATTCGCTCATGCATTAAATACAACCATAAAAACCTTAGTACGCATTGGTTCATGTTTCTTAAGACGTTCAAGCAAGTTACCGTATAGGAGGTTAGCCAGTTTTCTTAAGCCTAACATCGATAAACAATCATCCAATACAATTAATAACACACCAACAACCAATAATCAATAGTTAGGTTTCATTAGATCTAAGCAAACACAAGATAAATCTAGCCTAGCATGTTAAATAAAAGACAAGAACAAGATATAATCAAACAACACATAGACATATTGAATGATTAATTGATTACTTATCTTCAATTGAACATGTGAGATCCAAGGGTATAAAACCCTTAAAAATGGCAGAAAAATCGTCTTAGGGTTTCTCCTCACAAAGTTGCACACTAATGACTAAAAATTATGAAAATATATATAGGAAAACAGATCTGACGGCGTCACGTTATAGAGCGTGACGCCGTCACCTCGCCGCGGTTAGGGTTTCTTGATGGCCTTCTTGACGCCGTCCCCTTTTAATCCTCCAAAATCCTCTTTGGCGCGTCAAGGGTTGACGGCCTTCTTGACGCCGTCCCCCTTTAATCTTCCAAAATCCTCTCTGGCGCGTCAAGGGTTGACGGCGTCACATTTGTTATAGCCTTTTAACTTTCAATGTTTTTATATAGCCTTTTATCTAGTTTGGATCGTATGCTTTGATTTGTTAGTTCTTCGACATTTGTTATAGCCTTTTAACTTTCAATGTTTTTATATAGCCTTTTATCTAGTTTGGATCGTATGCTTTGATTTGTTAGTTCTTCGACATGTTTCTTTGAGTTTCAAAGCTGAATTCTAAGAGCACAAGCCAAAATGCTATTTCAGCATCATTTCAACAATTTCTTTTTTCACTTTCCTTTCACTCACACTCTCAAGATTCTTGATTTGGCGTAAGCCAAATTCTTGGCATTTCCTTTGGCGCAAGGGGGAGGGTGCAGTGGCACCGGTTTGTCTCAAGCCAAATGGTGTCTACCTAGATTTAGCGCCACCTTGGCGCATGGCTATCTTTAGGGGAGTGCAAGCGGTGATATTGCACATGGTCAACGCTTGACGAAGGCTACAAAATTTCATGCACTTCTATTATATATATACACATACACACACACAATATGAATGTTGGTCCCTTTACACGATTAGAGTTAACTAGAAAGTTAATCTATTTGTGTTTATGACTAATACAATGTTTAAGATTAATTCTAGCAGTTATAAAACGTGAATATAAAAACAACAATATTTTTCAACGTTTAAATTCTTATTAGAAATAATTCCAAGAATCTATACCCAAGTGTTTTGCGGAACAAACACTTGGGATTGAATAGACAAGGGTATGGGGTGTCTCCTATCGAAACTCAAGTTTTGCTTGAGTGGTAACAATATACCCACTGAGCTATCTCAGTGAGTTGTATACTCTTTGTAGGAGAGAAGTTCCTTTGTAAAAGTTCAAGACTTTCAATATACAAAGCACACCTTAACTTCTCTCCCATCTGATCTATTTATACACAAGTAATCTAAGTATAAGTGATTAAATATAATACAAGTTGTTGAGGTTGCGTGTCTGACAATTACAAATAGTAATTGTCATTTCCAAGAACCAATAGGAAAGGGCTAATAAGACTTTGGGAGTTGTTGGCTGACACTCCATGACTTTTAGCCGCAATAGGGAAGGTTGGATCTGACAAGAGAAGAGTGTTGGGCTGACACTATTATCTTCTCAGATCTTTTCCCTATTGTTCCCGCCTTTTCTTCAGGCGTTGGTTCCTCAGTCTTCAATCACTTTGTTGCTGAGGAGACTGGGGTTCAGTGAGTTCTTGTCCAATACTCACTGAACCATCATCTTCTTCTTTGGCTTAAGTCAGACTCAAGGAGTACCGCCTTCCTGAGAAGTGAATCCTTCTTCTTGAATTCGTCTTAAGCATCTTGAAGATGACTCACTGAGAGGCTGTTCTCTCAGTGACTTGAATTGTTATCGGTTTAAGTTTAACACTTAGTTAATTTGTGTCCAAATCATGTTTTACGTATTCTTGGTTTTTTCATGACCCAACAATGAAGCTTGATTTTAATTAGTTCATTCACTACTGATACATGTGTTTTCTGTGTGTTTAACGGCCTCTTTGTGATGATAACACGTGACCACTGAAATCCATGAAACGGCCCTGCCCAGACTTTACTATACCGGGTCCTCTAAGTTATGATATATTATCTATTTTGGCCTTTTAAGGTAATACTCTAAATAAACTCACAAGAATTGCTCTAGCTTTTATCATGTCTCCTGAATTTAGTGTTTCACAGAAAAGCATGCGAGATTACTTTTTGATTTTTAGGGTCACGGTTATATAAGTTTCTACGAGTAGTTTATACCATTTCTAGTTGATGCTAGCTTGTCAAAGTCTGGTTTTAGAATACAAAGTACTCCGTATTTGTTATAAAAAAACTTCTTGGAAGTACTATAAAGCTAGGTACTCCTCATTAGTAGAGAAATGGTATTTTACAACGGACTTTTTAAAACGGTTTTCAATTCCGCAGTACTAAATAATTTGGAAAACATTATATATAACGGTTAATAAAGAGAATGTAATATAAAATATGTCAATTAAAACGGTTGCTTTCTCTATTTAATTTCTTCTTATTATTTAAAACGGTGGCACATAACTGTTTTAAAAGAATTTAATATTTTATAATTTAATCTTATTATTTAGAGCGGTTGGATATAATTGTTTTAGAAGAATTCAATATTTTATAATTTAATTTTATTATTTACAGCGGTTGCATGCAACTGTTTTAAAAGAATTCAATATTTTATAATTTAATCTTATTACTTATAGCGGTTGAATGCAACCGTTTTAAAAGAAATTTAATATTTTATAATTTAATCTTATTATTTACAACGGTTGCCTAAAATTGTTTTAAAGGAAATCATATAATTTAATCTTATCTGCATAGTAAACCATCCCAAAAAATTTAACTTCAAAAGAAGCGGGAATTTTCCCTCATTTTTCTTCTTCATCGTTCCTTCTCTCTTATCTATTACGGAGTATTTGTTTATAGATCCACACTTTTTCTTTCACTTTATTCTATCTACAACACTATAATATATTATTTCTCTTTCTTTATACCTAAAACAACTATCTAATGTCTTTCATATGTTTTATTTTTTTGCAATTCTTGATGATATTTTTGTCTATGAGATTGTTATCTTAGTTTATTAAATTGGTAAGTAATGGTTTTATCGATTTAATTTATTGTTGAAATTCTAGTTTAGTTTTATTTTGGCATGATCTTTTGGTTCAGTTATGTACATGAAAAAAGAAATGAAAATTCTCGTATATAACAATATGGTACCAGTAATAAAAAACAATGGTTTTGACAAAATAATACTACCTCCGTCCCATTTTAGTTCTCGTGGGACCCAAAATACGGTCTTCTTGCTTCAACTTTGACCGTAAATATTTTTGTTTGTATTATATAATACTTGATGAAAGTTATATCATTGAAAAGTTCGTTTAACGAACTTTTCAATGATATAACTTTCATCAAGTATTATATCATTGAAAAGTTTAATACAAACAAAAATATTTACGGTCAAAGTTGAAGCAAGAAGACCGTGTTTTGGGTCCCACGACAACTAAAATGGGACGGAGGGAGTATAATAATATCATAAATTTTTTTTAATACGAAATAGTTTAAAACAACGGTTATTTTTGCATGTAGTAAAAAGAAATAGCTTATGTATATTAGTATCATATGTAATTAGTGGGGTCATGTGGTATGTCTTTTATAACGGTTCAAAACCGTTGTAAATAATCATCCCATTATTTATTACGCTCTATAATACAACGGTTCATTTCCGCTCTAAAAAATGCATTTTCACCGTTTCAAAAAACCATTTATGTGCTAGTGCCTCATGCTATTTTAGGAGTATTCTAAATTTTTAGTCTATTTTAGAAGTATTAATTCCAAATTTTTAGTTTTCTTATAAATGACCTTATAACATAATCCTTTCATTTTAAAATTATTGTCTTCAAATAAAAATAAAACAATTCAAAAAAAGTCAGACTACTACCTTTTTCAATTAATAAAATGTCATCCTCACTCAATAACTTCTCTTTTACTAGTAATTGATTGAAAGAAAAAAAAGAAAAAAAGAAAAAAAAGAAAAAAAAACTATTATTTTATAACATCTTAGATCAAGAGTAATGGGCGTTGAATGGGTCGTTGCCCATTCAACGCCCGTCAAACCGCCCCCTTGCAGCGTTGAAGGCCGTTGAATAGCAGAAAATCCAACGCCCGTTGAATCGACAACGGGCGTTTCTTTTTCTTGCTCATAACAGGTGGGACCCCAAGCACTAAATATTTCTTTTTCCTTTAATTTTATAAATAAACAGAGAGATTATACTAAAGAGTTACCAGAAAAAATGAACTCTTGTTCAAATGAAGAACACAATGTGTCGGTTGTCGGTGGAGACACAAAGACAAGAAAGTTGTTGGAGGAATTCACCATCCAAAGGATCTTGAAGATTAGATCGATTGAGTTATAATCTATTTGATCTTTGGGGATTAGATCGATTTGATGTTTAGGGTTTGGGTGGAGAAGAAAGATAGAGAGGAGATAGGGGCGGTCAAATGAGCTGTATTCATATCAAAACTGAATATATCATTTCGGTTTAACAATTTAGACTTGGGCCTATGTTACCAAAATAATTAAGTTGGACTGAATCTGATATATATATATATATATATATATATATATATATATATATATATATATATATATATATATATATATATATATATATATATATATAATGATTACACTTAAATAAACGCCCATTGAACCATTACCTTCAATTTTGCTTCAACGTCCTTTTTTCTTTCACTGCCAAGTGTCGCGATTTGACTCAACCCACACGCAAACCACTACTCTTGGTCTTAGAATGGATATAAGAACAATAATTTTCAAAGAAGAAAGTAATATACAAGTTCATTAAACTCAAGCTACATGAGAAAAACGAATTAATTTCTACATGGATAAGTCTATTAACCATTTATGTTTCATACTGGTTTTACTTGTCAACCTTGCCAACATTTAATATGCCCTTCAACTAAAAAACTAATACGCACATACATTCCTAGATCCAGTTTCGTAGCTTACATTTATGTTGGGACAAAGTGAACCAATTTTATACACATATTCATTTCTAGATGAGACCCACCTTTTACATCACATTGTACTGTACCCTAGTGTCTTTTTACACGGGTTAAAAGCTTTTTAAAAAAACGTACAATAAACAAAACCAAAATGACCATACTTTTTCTTTTCTTTCTTCATATCAAAACCAAAAGATGACTATTACGTGACATAACCATTTTGCATTTTATATAAATTTAGTAGAAGATAACAAACACTAGTGGAAAATAACATAATTCAGAGGTCCCAATTACTCTATTTGGATTTATTTAACATAATATATAAACCAATTAGTAATAAATAAAACCCCACGAAGTAGGAATTAAAATTAAAGCGAGTGGATAATATTTATAGAGAGTGATAGTAGTTGCAACCAGCTAAGCTTCTCGATATCGACTTTACAACAACTGCTAACTCACTGGTCAGTACTCAGTACTACTACTACATATATGGTACATTATATGGTACATTGCTACACACACTCAATATCATATCAATACTAGCTTGCTCATCTCTTAAATATTTCCATATATATATATATATACTCATTAAGTAATATATAAGAGAAGATCGAAGATGGAGTATGGTAGGCTGGGCAAGTACCAGCCAGGAAGAAACAGACCCGATGCACCATTAAAACCTGCTCTATACACCGACAACAATAAGAACAACAACATATCTAGTTGCAAACTAATAAAGGTTTTTGTTTTGTTTGCATTTGGTCTCATTGTCATGTCGGCTGTGTCGGTGGGAGTTGTTGAGTTTCTAAGAACACAACAAGCTCATTCTCATTCTCATTCTGAATCTCAACATCATCCTCGTCCGACACAATCCATGTCACGTGTTTGCGGTCGGACACGTTACCAGAATCTTTGTCTTAACGAGCTCATGAAGTTTCCAGGTTCATCAAACGCCTCAGATAAAGACATGATCCACATTTCAGTCAACATGACTCTCCAGCGTGTAGGGAGAGCCTTGTACACGTCAGCAGGCATCAGCACCGTACAAATGAACACACGCGTACGGTCAGCGTACGATGACTGCCTGGAGCTCCTGGAAGACTCGGTAGACCAGTTGCAAAGGTCGTTGTTTTCAGTTACTGGAAAAAATGGAGAGAAGCAAAAAGTAGGGTCAAGTGAGGACGTGATGACGTGGCTAAGTGCAGCGTTGACTAACCAGGACACGTGTACGGATGGGTTAGCTGAGGTGGAAAATGGGTATGTGAAGCAACAGATGGAAGTGAAGCTAAAAGACTTGTCACAAATGGTGAGCAACTGTTTAGCTATTTACGCGGCTGCTGCTAGTGATGACTTTGATGGTGTGCCAATACAACATAAGAGACGTCGTCGTAGGTTAATGTCGTATAGTGGCTAGGTAAAGAGGGACGACGGCTGTTGCAGGCGCCTGTCGGTGTTATTCAGCCGGATATAGTCGTGTCAAAAGATGGAAATGGCACGTGTAAGACCATCGCCGAGGCTATAAAAAAGGCTCCCGAATATAGTAGCCGTCGGATCATAATATATGTCAGGGCAGGAAGGTAATTACATTCACTTAACCTAACACTAATCTTGTACTACAGTAAGTTTTAACGAGTTGCTTTTTGGATTGGAATAACTTCTTTAGTCCAAAATAAGTGGGCCTAATTAAAGGCAACTTTTTTGGATAAAAAGGTGTACAAAAGCTTTGAATATTTAGAAAAGGATATGATGCCTACTTTATAAATTAGGAAAGTTACTTATTTTTTTTTGTAAAAAAGTTAAAAATATTTACAATTAAACCCTTTTATTATATCACAAATACATGTTTTCTCTTTCCTTTAAGTAGGCAACTTTCATACTTTATAAAGTAGGCATCATTTCCCCTATTTAGAAAATGTGACTTATGGAAACTAGGGTCAAATGCTATTATGTACTACAAAAAGATAATAGATTTTGTTACTAGTACTTAACTATTAAGTCATAATTATGCCATAAGAGTTTAACTAACAACACTACGTACTTTTCTTTTTCTTTACATACTTTTTTTGACTTAAGCACTTATTTTTTCCCTTCAAATAACTTACTAGTAAAAGAGGTTTGGTTTAGTGGGTGTGATTTTGACGTACGAATTAAAGGTGTCACATGTCAAGATTTGGATCTCGGCTATTTATTACATACGCATTAATGTATTATGGTGCGACTCTTAGAGTAGTTTTCGATGCAACATTTATTTTTTACCGTATGGCAGTCGGTAACAGAACCATGGTGGGTACAGGTGGATTTCGGGACACCCATGGATTTTTGTGTATAGCGTTAATTTTGCTACAAAACCTCAATTTTTTATAATTGCACCATGTCCCAAAAAATTATATATGTATGTAGTCTTGTTTGATTTTCTCTAAATGCACCTGATGAATATGGTTGTATCTAACGAACATAAACGGGTTTTAGGTACGAGGAGGCGAATTTAAAGGTGGGAAGGAAGAAAACGAATTTGATGTTCATAGGAGATGGAAAGGGTAAAACAGTGATAACAGGAGGAGTAAGTGTTGTGGCTAACAATGTCACAACGTTTCACACCGCGTCTTTCGGTAATTATTCCCACTACTTTTGTCACTTTCATGTTCTTCACAAGCTGTACTAGCTTGACAAAATTTACCCTCGTGCTTTTGGTTAAAAAGTTAAAGTGGTATTCGAGAAAAAGGCATTATTCCACACTCTTGCAATTATTAGAAACAAACAAGGAACTATCACATACCCTTTTGCCCCAGTAGATATTTTAAAGTATACTACTGTAGTTATTTAAAGAATTATTTTTAGAAAGGATAACTTATAGGCAAAAACATTTATAGTGTCACATTATTTTGTGGGTGTCATGGGTATCCAATGCAATTCAAGGGCTGAAAAAAAGTATATATGCATCATGGGTATCCAATGCAATTCAATGGCTTATAAATGCAAGTATCAATAATAGATGGGAATAAATAGGGTAACAGGATTCTAGCTGTACTTTATTGGCTGTTAGGTCGGTAAAACTGTATATTATCAACCCATTTTTTATGTGTAGTTATGTATCGAAAGTTTAACAGCTGGCTGGTTCGAGTGAACTTGTTAGTCGAACAAAAGTATATTGGGCTCATAAAAAAATATTGAGAACGTTTGCCATGTAAACAAATAATATTCGGTTAATGTTATTATAATCGTAGGAATGTTCTTAGATTTGGAATAAAATTAAGACCATATGTTCAACCAATGATTATTTTTATTTGTAACTTTTCATAAAAGACATAATTGTTAGTAAATTATATTGACTAAGAACAATATTCTCTTGTGACAATGATTCTAGTATTCTAGTAGTTTTGTAATCAATAATTGTTGTTAATCTTATCCGTTCACTGTGTGCTACTAAACAGCTGCAACGGGTGCTGGTTTCATCGCAAGGGACATGACGTTTGAGAATTATGCTGGTCCAGCCAAGCACCAGGCCGTCGCACTGAGAGTCGGGGCAGATCATGCTGTTGTCTATCGATGCAACATCATAGGATACCAAGATACATTATATGTCCACTCTCAACGGCAATTCTTCCGTGAATGTGACATTTATGGAACCGTTGATTACATTTTTGGCAATGCTGCAGTCGTCTTTCAAAACTGCAGCATGTATGCCCGAAAACCAATGGCACTTCAAAAGATCACCATTACAGCTCAAAACAGGAAAGACCCGAATCAAAACACGGGAATCTCAATCCACGCGTGTCGACTCCTGGCACAACCGGATCTCGAGGCCTCAAAGGCAAGTTTTCCGACATATCTTGGAAGACCGTGGAAGCTTTTCTCCCGGACAGTCTACATGCAAACCTACATGGGTGACCACATCCATCCAAGGGGCTGGTTAGAATGGAACGCAACGTTTGCACTTGACACGTTGTACTATGGTGAGTATATGAATTATGGTCCTGGTGGGGCTGTCGGGCAACGGGTCAAGTGGCCAGGGTATCGGGTGATCACTACGGTAGCAGAAGCTAGCCGCTTCACGGTGGGACAATTCATATTTGGATCCTCATGGTTGCCTTCTACTGGAGTTGCATTCATAGCTGGTTTATCTGTTTAACTTTTGTTCTGACATCTAAAATTATTTGTCAAATTATAGGTGTTAAAAAAATAATAATTATAAAAGATGTACAACCCACGTTGGATATAAGTTTAACGTTCCAAAACATACCACGGTTTCTTGTCTTGTATTATAAATATTCATTATGTTGATTGGGTCAAAAATTCTAATAAATAGTTGTTGGTAGATTTGTCAAAGAACATGTTCTTCTGGACCCATGTCTTTTTGTCTGAATATTTGTGCTGAACAAATTATTAAGAAGACAATGGCAACATTATATTGTACTGGCAATTTATTGTGTTTGCACTTGATAATTTAGTTAGTACTATTGATTCGATATGTAGGATAGTAACATCAACTAAGTTGTGGTCACAGCTTCGTATATCAACAACTATAGAAAAACGGAAACATAGAAGTTATTATTTGAATACATGCGTGCATAAACTAAGAAATAGTCTTCACGGGAATAGCATCAAACAAGTCATAGGTATCCTTTTGCAATACTGTGAACGATGGTAAACACGTATCAATTAGGTGGTAGCGAAACAAGCTTAGGGAAAAAAGGGAGAAACTTAGAGTAGAAATCAAAATGGTTAGGGTTGTGTTGGACTGATCTGCCTACATCTTTTTCCTTCTTCTTTTAAATTTATCCGTAAATCGGTCGAGTCATCTAAAAGTGTATTTAAATGCTATATGCTTCTATAATCAGTATTAAACTACTCATATGCTCAACCCAGTCATGTCATCACCTTTACATTATCTAGTACTACATTAAGCGAAAAAACAATGTTTGAAATAAAAGGTGTTCGAGTTTAATATTAGAGTGGTTGTAACATTAAATGGAAAATGGACCGAGTGATTTTGGGCAAGTTGAAAAACAGACCCACCACTCAATAGTCCTCCACTCCACTTGCCCCACAGTTGGACTTTAACTCAAACATCCTTTATGGCTTTATGCCCACAAGAACAATTTCACATTCCAAAAATGTATTGGGATACAAAGTATTAGAGAGACGGGTGGCCAGGAAGATGTCCGGAAACGGCCACGGAATACCACCACAATTCTTTATCTGTATAAAGTACATGCATGCATGAATGATCATATCACTTGTCAAATTCACAACATATTATTACATAAATACACGATTTATTTATGAATTGCCATAGTACTATATTATTTACTTTCATGTATACCTACCACTTATTCATCTTCATCTTTCTCTATTTAACCATCCTTGTAAAATTACATTTCTCTAATAAAACCAACATAAATATATTAACAAGTTTTTGAAATGGTTATGGTGGTGTTGATGACTATCTTAACGTACCATTTTATTTGATTGTTGTCCAATAGTTGTTTCTGAAGCATGTGACCTGTTAACTTGTCATGCGAACAGACAATAGTTTTTGAACATGTGTGTTGGTCTAAAAATTTTTTGGTAACAAAAACAGTGCTTCCCTTTTCACTTCCATAATGGATGTACCATGAACAGTTTGGTTCAACACAACGAACATTGTATGTGGTTTTATTTGTTCTTGTAGGAACACATTAATAACCATTTAATTAAAAGACATTTTTGATGGATTGCTAATTTGCATATTTTTTTTGTCATCATAAGAATTATCTTTATAATCTAGTTTTGATGAATCGTAATCAACTGAACTTTTTTATTTCGATCAACCGGTGTTGGTAAAACGTGAGATTTTTTTAGATAAAAAGTGAGATTTTTAGATAAAATGTATATAAACGTTACTAGTGAACAACTTTACATATCTTAACACTTTAGCATACACTTCTCGATACACAACATTTATAATTGTATATGTACTTTGTTAGCTTTAATTTTAGTTTAAAAGTGATGGTCATTCAAACATATTAGAACTTTGTATAAATGGGTTAAGCTAGTCAAGTAAAAGGGGCTTTTGGTCATCTACTATGTAAGGCTTAATGAATAATAAGCCCATGATCAAAAGCCCACTCACAAAGCCCACAAGGGAAATAACCTTGTAATATTTAAAGCACAAAACACTTCATTTGAAGTGTGGTTCACTGTGAGTGTGTTGTGAGTTTAATAGAAAAAGTTTAACATCCATATCTATCTCTCTATATACAATCCAACAAATATACATCACAGTCCCATCATCTCTTGTATTTAAGCGCCATACATATGTGTGATAAAGAGTGATTATCGACAACAATAAGTGGTATCAACGAGCCTAGCTTCGAGGTAGGAAGTTTTTGTGTTCGGTTTGTGCTTAAAAGAAACCATCAGCCACGTTTTTTATCTCTCAAAAACGTGAGTGTTTGTTTTTTTTATCTTCGATCTACAAAAAAAAAAAAAAAAAAAAAAAAAAATCAAGAAAAGTTGTGTTTGTTCATGTTCTATCAACTTGGGTTGTGAAAGGTTATTAGTTTATCCATCAAATCTTGGTTTGGAAGATTAAAGTTCGGTTGGTTCTAAGTTCACTAGATCGACTGGAATAAAAAATCTTGTATAAGATTTGGTTTGGATAAGATTGTGTTAGATTTCATTGATTAAATTAGTCAAAGTTGGTGAAGTGGGTAAAGAAAGTCTTAAAAGGTGTCAAGTTGCATGTGCAAGTCTGTGGGTGAATTATTAGACAAGTGGGCAAGTAAGGATAAGGTCAAAAAGTGGTTGAAAAGTGCAATTTATCGCAATTGGCTTCAATCAGCGCGTTTTATCGCAATTCCCATAAAACCAGCGATCTGTCGGAATTCAAGTTTTTTATCGGAATTGGCTGAAAAAAATTCTATCGCAATTGGGGTTTAAGCAGATTTCTATCAGAATTGATTCAGAACTATTCTATCGCAATTGACCTTTTTCTGACTTATCGCAATTCAATTTGCGATAAAATTGTCGCAATTGGACCTTAAGCAGTTTTATCGCAATTCAGCTAAACTGTCTTGTCCGAGATCTTCAATCAATTGCGATATCAAACAACATTACAATTGCGATATCGGACAAGCTTAAATTTCAGAATTGACAGTTTCAGTCCCTGCACTTTTCAGCAGCCTTAAAGAACTTTCAGATTTGGCAGTTTTGGCCCTCGTACTTCTGTGAAACGATTTCAAAGTTAAATAACTTTTAAGGATTTGATTCGAACGTAATTTCGTCAACTCAAAAGTGAACTCGGTATTTTAACTCTTGTATAAGAGTGTAAAATACTTCGACAAACGGATATCTACCCTCTTGTATAAGAGTGTTAGATTTTTATATAAATTGCCAATTTATATAAATTGGATATATTTCTATCTAAATTGATATTTTGCCATAATTTATATAAATTTTGGTCAAATTGAAATTTCTATAGAAATTATCATTTTATCTAAATTGTAATTTACATAACTTTTGTCGAATTTGTAATCTTTTGACTTTGTCTTAATTATACTCTAATCAAATTTTGTAACTTTATTTAAATTTGTTTCGTTTATATAAACTGCAACTTCAACGATCACCAACAACACAACAAGACTTCACAACAACAACAATTCTTAACCTTCAACTACATCATCTCCTATTTCGTTGCAAAGATCCTGAATCAACTTTATCGCACATCACAAGAAAATGGAATCGAGTTCTCAAAAGGGACAGATGTCTCCAGTTGTGCAAAACGCTATTCATTCGAAGGAATGTTGTCTATTAAACTTTCAAGGAGTTAAGAGTCAATGTGTGACAATCTCTAAAGCAAGGTCACCAATGTTGAGTCCATATTTATTCCATCGAATATCTGGAAGACTCTTCGGATCTGAAATGAATTTTGAAAAATTCAGAGAGAAACTCAAATAGAGAACCAAATAGAACAAGGAAGTGACTGCATTGAAGCCTTTCAAGCGCTCCAGACGCAGCTTAAATGGTTTCTCGACTTTCATATCAGAGGAATCAAAAATTCTCCAGATTATGAATCAACAAGAGAAATATGGAGTGAATGCGTTTAGAAATCAGTTGTTTAGTCAAATGCGAACACTGGAATTGGTGCTTACTAAAAGATCACTTCATCTAATAGAGATGCGGGAAGAAATGAAAGTGAAAGAACGGGAAAGAATTGAAATGGAGAAGCTGAAACAGGAAAGAGAGCAGATTGAAAAAGAAGTGCTATTAAAGGAAACAGAGGTGAATGAGAAAGAGGCAAACAAAGATGAAGAAAAAATCGATGAGGGTACAACATCTGATGATAGCTTGGTTTTAACGGGTAGTGACACATCATCAGAACAGCAGGTTATAAGCAGTACTCCAAGATACGATTCGGATGCTGATGGTTCGCATAGGAATGAAGCTGTTTGGGATACTGAAGCTGACCATATCAGACCTTCATCTGACACGGCAATCTTGGCAACGGTACAACATTCACACGATCATGATAATGTTGATTTGTTCGAGAATATGTTTGTTCATGACAAGACACATCCTGCGCATCCAGAGTCCATCAGTGACACATATGTGGGGAAACGGTTTGATAGTAATATCACTCCTACAACCCCAGATATGGATCCTAATGGAGGTGAGCTTGCCCAGGATGGATCTTCTCATGATCAAGATCATGCCTTATTTGCTTCTTTAATCGATAATTTCAAACGTGAACTTGAAAAATGCAAAGAGGACAATCGTAAAGCTAAGCAAACGAATGCCTCATTGTCCAAAGAGCTTGAGGGATTTAAAGAAATGAAAAAAGATTTTGAGAAAATAACACATTACGAAGACGTTCAAATCTCAGAACTTAAATCTCAAGCTTAGAAATTAAATGAAGATGTTCTTAAACGAAATAAAGAACTTGAAGTTGAGTGTCGCGAGGCCCTTTCACGTGAAAAACTTTCCATTAAAAATCTGGATGCAAATATGGGCCCCGCCAACAGAAAGATCGAAGCACTTTTAAAAGAGAACGTTGAATTAAAAATGAGATACTCAATGCTTCAGGAAACCACTTCAAATTTTAAGATTGTTAATACAAAACTTGAGAATGAAAATCAAGAGGTTTTAAAACGTGCAAACAATCTTGAAGAAAAACTTCAAAAAACAGACCAAAGTGTTCAAACTCTTCAAACGATGATTCCTAAAGCTGAGAAAGTCCATAAGGGAAAATCAGGAATTGGCTTTGAAAGTACCGATCATGTGGAAAATAAATTTTTGCCGACTGATGCTCTGTTCATATCAGAAGAAGATGAACATTTGGAAAAGGAAAAACGCTTAAAAGTCAAACAAAGAAAAAGTCCACTCTCGTACCAAGGCTTTGTGTATGGTTGTATACAATTGTCAGAAATACCAAAAGCACCTTTGAAAAGAAAAGACACAAATGTGAAAAGATTTTTCAAAGAAGCTCAACTTGCTACTTATGATGCTAAATTATGGCAAAATAAAGCAAGGAAACAGTTTTGTAATCTTAAAAATCACATTGAGCACACGTTAAAGGTCATTTGGTCGAAACAACAATACACCGAGAGTGACTACACTCGTCTCATGTTATCAGACTCTTGGCTAAAAAGGGAAGTCTGTAAGTTACTAAAAGATGAGATTGAACCTCTTGTGAAAAATATCAACTTAAGTTTTGAATACTTTGAAAAATTTCTTGTCACTAAAATGAGAGAAGATTTAAAGTACATCCATTCTCTTGAAGATGAATTTGATGTAAAATGCTTAAATCTTGATATCCAAAAAGAATTTTTCACAAATCAAATTGAGTCACTTAAGTCGGTATCTGTCTGCCATGAGCATGAGAATGTGGATTTTTTGAAATCAGAAAATCTTTGTTTCAAAAGAAAAATCACTGAACTTTCAAAAGAAGTAGCTGAAGTCAAAGAAGAATTGTCAAAAAGAATTGCTTCTTCTGAAAACTCTTCGACATCGGTGCTTAAAGAAAAGGAAAAGATTTTTGAAGAAAATTGTGATGATGTCAATATCAAGTTTGATTTGGATGAACTTGATACAAAAAATATTGAATTGGAACATGCTGTGGCATCATTACAAAAAGAAAATGAGCATTTGAAACAGACATACAAAAACCCGTTTGATTCAATCAAACGTTCACGAGTTCAGACTCAAAAATCAATCACGAAACCTAAAGAGGTTGAAGTTTTGAAATCCCAGTTGTCTGAATTCGCTGATAAAAAGTTTGAAAAGGTTTTGCAAAAGATTGAATCAATGAAGAAGAAAAAGGTTGAGTCTCAAAACACACAAGTCTCCTTTCCAAATCCCCTGTTTGATTCTGATACTCCAGATTTTGAAACGGAAAATGCAAATCATGCGCTTCAAACAAAAGTGCTTGAGCTTGAAACACTTTTAGCTCAACGAACAAACGATCTTGAGGATGCAAAAACTGATCTTTTCAACAAAACGAACAAATTCGAAACATATTTTGATAGACTTGAAAAAGAAAATATTGTTTTCGAACAGAAATTGGCTCGTAAAACGGATGATTCAAAAGCCAAAAAATATCATTTTTTGAAACAAATTGCTTCTTTGGAATCTAAATTAGCATCCCAAGATCTTTTTCAAAAAGAATACAATGATTTGCGAATGTCATACAATGCCTTAAAAGCAAAGTTTGATGCTCTCAATCGATCAAAAGGCAAATCTCCTGTTTCAAACAAGTTTTCCAAAGAGGGTAGTGTTTCAAAGAAGGTTTACACGGGTGAATCTTCAAAACCATTTTTGAAAAAGATTTCTCAATTTACAACCTATTCTTTGCAAAAAGGAAGGAAGTTTTCAAAGAAACCAAGAGTTTATGAAACACTTACTCCTCAAAAGCTTTCAAGGTCAAATCATTCTCATGAAGAGAATACAGTTTTTCAAACTCCACAATCTCGCTTTACACGGGTAAGGCAAATGTGGAAACCAAAGCAAAGTCATTCAAACTCTGAAATGCTTCTGCTACAAAACAAGAATGACTCTGCTTCAAGTTTTAAAACTCCAAAAGAGACAACGAGTTTCTCAAACCATTTTCAAAAGAAAAAGAGTTTTAAATCACCGTTGATTCCACAAGTGTTATTTCCAAATGAAACACCGGTTTTTAGTCCTCGTTGGAATTCAACTTCTTTGAATCAGATTGACACAACTTACAAATGGTTTTCAAAATTTGCTAAACCCGTTGGTGCAGTGCTCAAATGGGTTCCAAAAGTTGTTGTCTAATCTGGTCAAAATGGCTTTCGTGCATTTCAGTACGAAACCCGCGCTTAATTTAATGGCTTCTGAACACATCAGTTCAGGACCCAATCTTCAAAGAAAGGAAAGTGCTTCATCAAAAAATTTCGAGCGCTTATCCTAAAAATCAATGGCTTGTAAGTATTTCAGCTTACAACCCGGGCTTCAACGTTATGGCTTATGTACACATAACAGTGCATAACCCACTTTTCAAAGAAAGGACCCTGTTTTACACTTTATTGCAACAATCCTAAATGATAAGAAGTTTTCATGCAAAGTTTATCAAACCAAACTTCTTCATCTTAAGCAAAATTTTATTCAAAATTCATCAAAAGGTTTTCAAATCTTTTCAAAAATTTTGCTTAAGATTTTCAAATCGTTACTCCCCACTTGCTCCAAAGTTTTCAAAAATGTCAAAACCAATGCAAGTTTTGAGGGGGAGTACTTCATAAAAGAAATTTGTTCCAAAAAGTTCATGCAAGATCGTTTCTCCCTATTAGCTTTCCAAAAACAATGCTTTTAATCAAACGGTATAAAAAATACCATCGAAATGCTATTTTTGAGGGGGAGAAATGTGATTAAAATGTGATCGTGAGTCGAGCTCTACAAAAAGACTCAGAAAGTACCATCGAATTGACGAAGCTTAAATGTCAGTAATATAAAAGACTTGTCCGGGACGGGTAATAATTTCAAGCTGGTTTACCAATGATGTAAGCGTGTCTCGCAAAGGACTTGTCCGAGTAGAATGTACCAATTCGAGAGATGATCATAGAATATGACCGGGATGGGTAATAATTTCAAGCTAGTGTAACTAGTGATGTAAGCGTGTCTCGCGAAGGTCATGTTCATTGAAAATTGATCATTTCAAATGTGCGAACTCTACCCATCATGTGCAATTTATTTCAAAATGCATGAGCACATGTAAAGGGGGAGTATTTCAGAAAATGCAAAACTCTTGAAGTGTTAACCAAAATGTGTTTTATACATAAACGCTTTGAGAGATTTTCACAAAATGGTTTTATGGCATGCGATCAACAAATCTAGGATAATCATGGAGTAATAAGGTGATTATGGTTAGGTAATGTCTAATGATCCGCCAGAACCGGAGGGATCTACCCAAGGACAATTCAAATAGCTTAGAATTAGAAGTCCTTAGGTAAGATTGAAAAAAGGAGCAAATGAGAAAGGAGAAAGAAGGGGTTGAAGAATTAAAAAGAAAAGTTTAATGAAAGGGTGAAAAGAAATAGCCCTCCATGAAAACTTAGGAAAGAAACCGGGTCAATACATATGCTATCGGTACTCACTAAGGTGATACTGATATTGAAGACAAGACGTCATGGACCCAGTGACGCGGTGCACAAACCCCTCCTAGCCACTCAGATATCTCTTAAAAGATATTTGTTTCATTTCTCACGGAGATCAATGCATAATCTATCGACCTCTCACTCCGAGATGAGTTGATATTGAAAAGGTGGCACTCTGCTCCACGCCTCCGACATCTAAAACCAAAACGCACATTATTGAGTCTAGATTCATGAGATTCATCAAAGATCTCTTAGGAACACTTCCAATAAAATACACTTGTGTTCGCCAAAAAGAACATAAGTTGTAAGTGTCATAATGAGATCTGAACCTGGAAGAGCTGGACGATTTATTGCTAACTATTTTATGCAGGCACTGAAGAAAGTCCATCGATCATCGTATGTCTCAACATCTACATTGGAAGAATAAACGCTGTTAATACATGAAGATGTTGATCAAGGCAAAGAACAATCCAAAAGACGATACGATGAAGATCACAATGCATGAAGGAACAAAGAATCACAAAGTTCAAAGACCCTGAAGTCTAAAGATCTAATCACGTGGTGCATCTTTTGAATGACCATCCCTTAGGGGGAGATTGTTAGCTTTAATTTTAGTTTAAAAGTGATGGTCATTCAAACATATTAGAACTTTGTATAAATGGGTTAAGCTAGTCAAGTAAAAGGGGCTTTTGGTCATCTACTATGTAAGGCTTAATGAATAATAAGCCCATGAGCAAAAGCCCACTCACAAAGCCCACAAGGGAAATAACCTTGTAATATTTAAAGTACAAAACACTTCATTTGAAGTGTGGTTCACTGTGAGTGTGTTTTGAGTTTAATAGAAAAAGTTTAACATCCATATCTATCTCTCTATATACGATCCAACAAATATACATCACAGTCCCATCATCTCTTGTATTTAAGCGCCATACATATGTGTGATTGATGAAGCGAAAAGTGTACCGCTTTTAAGGGGTCATTTAAGCCCTAAATCGTATTTATTTGATCAAATATTGCCCTAAATCGTTCCTTTTGTCATTTTAGGTACTTTTGAGGAGAAATCTGGAAAAGGAGGCATTTTGGACGTTTTTGGAGCATTAAAGTGAAGAAAACGACAAAGTCTCAAAAATCGGCTAAAAGTTACCTTTGACGGCGTCATATTTTACTCTGGACGGCGTCATGGCTTGGCAAGAAAAGGTGGATGTGAAATTTACTCATGATAAGCCAGTGAAAATTGCATGTGAATTCTGACGGCGTCACGCTTTAACCTGATCAAGGGCGTCACGGCTTAATTCAAAGAGGGACGGCGTCACGTTCAAGGTCTGACGGCGTCAAGCCTTGATAAGCCAGAACGGATTTTGGAGAGCTAAAGAGGGACGGCGTCAAGAAGGCCATCTGGGAACCCTAAAAGCGGCGAGGTGACGGCGTCACACTCCATAACGTGACGCCGTCAGATCCAAAAATCTATATATAGTTTTGCAATTCTTTGTCATTAGAGGGAGAGCTTAGTGTGGAATTTTTGGGAGAAAACCCTAAGACGATTTTAGCATCTTTTTCAAGGCTTTTTGCCTTGAGATCTTCCATGTTACATTGAAAGATAAGTTATCAATTAATCATTCAATATGTCTATGTGTTGTTTGATTCTATCTTGTTCTTGTCTTTTGTTTAACATGTTAGGCTAGATTTATCTTGTGTTTGCTTAGATCTAATGAAACCTAGCTATTGATTATTGGTTATTAGTGTGTTATTAGTTGTATTGGATGATTGTTTATCTATGTTAGGCTTAAGAAAACTGGCTAACTTCCTATTCGGTAACTTGCTTGAACGTCTTAAGAAACATGAACCAAATGCGTACTAAAGGTTTTTATGGTTGTATTTAATGCACAAGCGAATTCTAGTGATCCCATGTTAGGAGCTTCCTAGCCGGCTCGACATAGGAGTGAAGTAGGAGCTTGTAGAGTTGGGGAAGTACGTACGCCACCCCACGATTGGTATTAAGGAATACACCCGTCATCCACGCAACTAATACACACTAATCAACCGGTAAAAGATAGTTAGGGAGTAAGGAAATCTAAGTGAACACATTTCTCTACACTTAAGTTTTCACCAACATTTTACTTTCAGTTATTTTATTTTATTTGCATTCGTAGTAATTTGGGTTAGTTGACTAGCAACTAATTCCGCCCACTCTTTCAAACCCGAGATTTTACTTGCTTTCATAAAATTATAAAAAAATACAAAAAGAATCTTCTTCAACCCTTAGACCTATTAGAGTAGTCTTTCATACCTAACGAACACTATTCCCTATGGAGAACGATCAATCCCCCGTACTTACCACTACACTATACTACATCGGTCAGGTACACTGCCTGGTGGGGTTGTAAGCCTCTTGAGATCCCTCGAGAGGTAAAACCTGTTGTAAGGTTGCAAAACCACGCATCAGTGATAAAGAGTGATTATCGACAACAACATACTTATTAACTCGCAAGGCGCAACTACCAACTTAACTTTAATTTACTCAATAGTTAACATATGTCTTATAAGAAAAAAAATATGAATATACACACATCACATTTTCCGGTGATTAATGGTCATACATATGCTGAAAAAGCTTAAGGTACCCTTTTATCCAATGGTTATTCCCATTTAAATGCACAAAAACTTTGGTTCGTGAAAATTATTGATGGTCATAAACTTAGATAGGCATGGCAAAAAAACCTGAACCCGACGGGGAAACCCGAAACCCGAACTAATTGGGGCGGGGTGGGGCATGCTAATTGGGTTATGGGGCGGGTTTGGGGATTAAACGGGGATTTTAATTGGGTTTGGGGCGGGGAACGGGGAATCCTCGCCCCGCCCCGCCCCGCCCCGCCCGATTAATATATACACATAACAAATATATCTATACCTATATAGTATTTTGTTAGTATTTACGTAATAAACGTTTGTAATATGCGTTGAACTTTGTGCAATCACGGTTCAACGTTTTCCACTTGCCTTGAATCATATCCTTGTTTCGTTTTTGAAAATTGAGTCTATTGAACTCATTTTTCACCCGTTGCCAAAATGTATCGCGATCTTGTGAACGCCCAACTTATGAATCCTCGGTCACGGCCACATAACACATGGTAAGTAATTTTTCCATGTTTTGGTTCCAACGTTTGATGAACTTGGTATTTTCTTCGTCCTCTTCGATTGGTTCGGGGTCTTTGGATTTTTTTGCCTTTCGTTTACCACCCCGTTTGAATGGCTTTGGAGGAGACGTAGGTGTCTCGGGAACATCATGTGTTTCGGTTTGAGAATGTTGTGATTGTTGTGTGAATTGTAGATTATAGAAATTGGTGTTTAGTGTGTGTTGTTGGCTTTGTTCCCAAAATAGCATTCGTTGATGTTGTAGGTAAAGTTCTTGGCTCGACAAGCCGAGTGGGTTAGGGATTGGGTTGTTGGGTGATGGTGCGTTCGGGTTTGAAGATGAACCCGCGTTTGGGTTATTCCACCCACCGAGGAGATTCATGAAACTTTCTTCGTTTGGGTTAAATCCCGACATTTTTTTAAGAGATGGAAGTATATGATAGATTAGATTGATTTGTAGAAGTTTGAAAAAAAAATGTTGTGTTAATTGGGTATTTATAGTGGTGGTAAAATGGTTTTGAATATATATATATATATATATATATATATATATATATATATAATGGTTATATATATATATATATATATATTTCTTTTTTTACAAACTAGCCGTTTGGTTCCAACGGATATATAGAGGGGGTGAATTGAATTTTTTTTTTTTAATCCAACGGATATATATACGTTTAAGGGGGTGAAAGTGATTTTTTTTTAATGCAAAACAGCCCCTTAACGCTGCGGTAAAGGGTTAACGTAGCCCTTTAATGCAGCGTTAATGCACGAGGATGGTATGGTTAACGCGATGTTAACGCAGGGCAAGTGAAGGTTTAACGCACCCCTGCGTTAACCATACCGTGTGCTCTTACCCACCGAATACGGCCTTATAGTAATACCCCTATATTATAATCTCAATTTATATACTGTAGTTTGTTATAGTCATTGTCATGCTTTTGTAAAAGGTATTAAAACCTATGTTATAAAGTTGTATTTATGCTTCTTCATACATAATTTTTGATTATATACATCAAAAACTAGTACTCTTAAAATTTAAGTTTATGACATCTAATTAAAAGAACACCTGAAGTTGCAATTTACGTTATATGAGAGCTTAGCTAGATTGCAATGGAAAGGTAAATGTTCATGTTGTGTGAGAGCTCAACTGGACACATTTACAGTTCTCTAAATTAGACAACTTAATTGAGTTAGTTAGTGAGATCTATGACTCAAGTCATAAGATGAGATGAAACATGCTTACATTGCAAATAGACTTTTGGCAATTGTAAATCCCATAATGATCTAGGAATTGAAAAATGTTTGTCAATTATTGTTTGACAATTACCTTGTCGAATACTTTCATTACTAGCAGATCAACTGATGTAATGGAACTATGTCAATTAGGATCCTAGCTTTAAGGAAATACTATGGTTTATATAAATATTTACCAACGGGTATTTTATTTTCTTAAAGATCTAATTATCGAAAATGCTGAAATTGAATTTTGTTAATTCTTTTAAATGTATGAATGCAACGTTAAACCGTAAACGTAGTTTGGGATTTGGTAAATTGATCTAGTTATGTTTCAAACAAATGTTTGATTAAGAAAAATTTACTAAAAAGACAAACAAAAACTTCTTTCCATGAAAGAAGAGTGAGACACAATCCTATTCCTTTTCATGAATGAGAAAGGAATGATAGCAACATTAGAATTGTCTAAATTCTAATATAACTCATAGCAAACTTTAATAGTTAAGAGAATTGCACATTTTCCATAAAGATTTGATTACTCTCTTTCGGTGACTGAATTCTTCTATAACAAATATGACATTTGGTTAACTGGAAAAAATGTATGACAGTTTATGAGTTATAAAAATAGAAGCTAGACTAATTACCGAAAAAATAGTAAAATACAAACTAGTATATTTATCTAGTTGTTTTGCTTTGACCATTTATAGGTGCTACATACCATTGTGGGGATGATAGACCTATTAAAGAAGAAATTGCATGCCCAATATTTCAAGTTAATTGCATTGATGGATAGTCCATCATCTACATAGTAGAATACACTCTTTTAATACCTAAGTAACTGTTACGTATGGGTGTCTTAAATATGTAGAAAAGTCAATAGCACACTATGTAGAACATGAACAAAATCTAAGTCTGACTCAAGGATTTTTCATGTACATCATGTTATTGTTGTATCATGCTTGAATGCAAAATGATTTGACAACATTAATATCTGATTGAAAGTTTTTAGATAACTAGTGTAATAAAATAGAATATGTTTGGATTTAGAATTGCATTCCTTGGAATTGCTCCAAGATTCTATGGATGAACAATATGTCAATTGTTGTGCAAATTGTCATAGCCAACGAACTTGAAAGTTTTGAAGGCATTAAACATTACACAATAGATATTAAAGTTTACGGAGTTTTAAAGAGTATATTGTTGTTTGTATACAATGATGCTGGTTTAATTGAGATGACACTCAATACTAGTCATGGTAGGATTTCATCCTTGGCTATGAGAACTAGTTGTGCTAAAATAAGAGCATAGTTGCATTATACATTAAAGAATAAGAATACTTTAAACTTCAAAAATGTTTGAAAGTTTGATTATCATAAAATTGGTGATTGAGTTTGTCACACACTTTATGAAATATTATGTGGCAATATCAAATTATTTGAATGCTCACATACAAGAACTTCACTAGTTGAATTCTTGAAATAAATATTCTCAAAATTCTGATAGATCAAAGTTGGTTGATTTATGTCTTGTCAACAAGTATGATTATAATAACTTGAGACATAATTCATCAACTACAATTTTCATGCATTGATCTATTTAGTGTTTGGATAAAGGATGTTAAGCAATTATTATAATGAATTAAAAGTACTTGGTACATTTGTTTTCATTCATAATAAGTTGTGTCCTATATTTGTATGTTTAATCCGTGAATAATTTAGTTATTCTAAAATAGTCCGTTGTCAATTAATGATATGGGAATATCATTGAATTAAGACAAATCTGAGTTTTGGTAGAATATACTTGAAAGTATATTGATGCGTTGACATACCAAATTCACATGATATTCAATGAATTGAATATATGACTTATCCCAACTGTCATAGATGTAGTGCATTTCTGTAGAACAATTTAACGTTATACGTAACTGGTAGTTATAAGGATAGTTTTCAGAAGTGTTGCAAAGTTCATTGGTTTTGCTTGTAGTTAATAAAGAATTTGTTCCTTCAAATTCGTTTTGAAGTTTAATACTGTTGGGCCTCTCATAGGGTTGACAAGATGTTTACATGGCCATGCCCAAGATCTTTCTGGAATACGTTCAGAAGATTTGGTAATCTTGCTCAATCACAAACAACGAGAAACACAATAGTTAAATAAAGGAATGACTTAGATCCATATTCTTATGCAACATGGTATTAGAAACAAAAGGATAATAATAATGATGAATCATTAAAAGGTTTTTCCAAGAGACCTTACTCGAGTTGTACTAGAGGCATTGGCGTGTTGCTATCCAGTGTGATTACACTATTAAAATATGTCCAAGTGGGAGTTGTTGGTTTTATGGACTATATATTAATAAGTGTATGTTAGGATCGAACTCGAGACCACGGGATTGCACACTTTACGTATGAAGAATTAATGTTTAATAATTTAATATAAAAAGTTATATTTAATTATTAAATACACAAAACAACTAACGACCGTTAGTAATTAACGAAAATTGACTAACAGATAAAAGGAAAGGACTATAGATGAAAAATATAAAACAAGAAAGATCTAGAAAACCCTAAGGGGTGTTGGACGATTGGCCTAGGGTGGGGAACCCAATCCGCAACTTAACTTGTCATCCTATATAAACAAAGCCAGGGGTTCATTATTTGGGTAACTTTGTACACATACTAAACTGATGTGTGGTTTTGCAACCTTACAACAGGTTTTACCTCTCGAGGGATCTCAAGAGGCTTACAACCCCACCAGGCAGTGTACCTGACCGATGTAGTATAGTGTAGTGGTAAGTACGGGGGATTGATCGTTCTCCACAGGGAATAGTGGTATGAAAAACTACTTTAGTAGGTCTAAGGGTGAGGGAAGATTCTTTTTGTATTTTTATATTTTTATGAAAGCAAGTAAAATCTCGGGTTTTGAAGGAGTGGGCGGAATTAGTTGCTAGTCAACTAACCCAAATAACTACAAATGCAAATAAAATAAAATGCTGAAAATGAAAAGAGTTGTGAAACTTATGTGGAGAGAAATGTGTTTACTTAGATTTCCTTACTCCCTAACTATCTTTTACCGGTTGATTAGTGTGTATTAATTGCGTGGATGACGGGTGTATTCCTTAATACCAATCGTGGGGTGGCGTACGTACTTCCCCAACTCTACAAGCTCCTACTTCACTCCTATGTCGAGCCGGCTAAGAAGCTCCTAACATGGGATCACTAGAATTCGCTCATGCATTAAATACAACCATAAAAACCTTAGTACGCATTGGTTCATGTTTCTTAAGACGTTCAAGCAAGTTACCGAATAGGAAGTTAGCCAGTTTTCTTAAGCCTAACATCGATGAACAATCATCCAATACAATTAATAACACACTAATAACCAATAATCAATAGCTAGGTTTCATTAGATCTAAGCAAACACAAGATAAATCTAGCCTAGCATGTTAATTAAAAGACAAGAACAAGATATAATCAAACAACACATAGACATATTGAATGATTAAATGATTACTTATCTTCAATTAAACATGGGAGATCCAAGGGTATGAAAACCCTTAAAAATGGCAGAAATTCGTCTTTAGGGTTTCTCCTCACAAAGTTGCACACTAATGACAAAAAATTGCAAAACTATATATAGAGTTTAAGGGCTGACGGCGTCACGTTATAGGACTTGACGCCGTCACCTCGCCGTGTCTAGGGTTCCCGGATGGCCTTCTTGACGCCGTCCCTCTTTAGACCTCCAAAATCCGCTCTGGCTTATCAAAGCTTGACGCCGTCAGAATATGGCTTGACGCCGTCCCTCTTTAAGTTAAACCGTGATGGCCTTGATCACTTCAAAGGGTGACGCCGTCAGACTTTCCATTGTAAAATTCTCTGGCTTATCATGAGTAATTTTCATATCCAGCTTTTTTGCCAAGCCATGACGCCGTCAAGGGCAATCCCTGACGCCATCAAAGGTACTTTCCAACATAATTTTGAGACTTTGTCGTTTTCTTCACTTTTATGCTCCAAAAACGTCCAAAATGCTTCCTTTTCCAGATTTCTTCTCCAAAGTACCTAAACTGACAAAAGGAACGATTTAGGGCAATATTTGATCAAATAAATACGATTTAGGGCTTAAATGACCCCCTAAAAGCGGTACACTTTTCCCTTCATCAAATACCCTTACACTTGAGATTTGCTTGTCCTCAAGCAAATGCGCTTTTATTCTAATCAAAATACAAGTTAGGGGTCATTTAATGCTAATATAAAAGTAATTACAACAAACAGTCATTCCACTTTAATCATAATAAGCACGGAGATTACAAACTAGCACCTCACAAGTAGTGTTTAGATACTCACATCTCTCAGGTGTCATCAAAATAAATCTCATAAATGAAAACGGATAATATCTCTCACTACCTGTCATAGAAAATAGATTACCATAGGCTTGGGAAAGGATCGAAAACCTCCTCCACTAGGCGTAAGCACCTAAGATAAACTATCAAAGAGGGCTTTTAAATGGGTTATAACGTGAGGTATAGGGATATGATAAACACGGTTTTGTTGGATAAGGGATATTTTACTGGTGGCGAGTTAAATATCTTGATCAATTACATGTACAATATGGCGTTGCTAAGCCAAGACTAGACTCGACTTAAGCTAAAAACAAAATAACAAAAACATAAGACAAACATAAAATGAAACGGGATGGTAGTCCGTATGTTTTTTCTATTTTTCTTTTTCTCATTTTTTTTTTTTTTTTTTGTATTTTTCTTGATTTTTTTTTTTTTTTTTGCCATACACTCTTGCCCTACCATCTAAAATAATACATCATAGGGGCGTTGCATTCCCCTTACACTTGAACTTTTACATAACTTTACAAATAACTATTCTAATGACTCGAATTAAGATAATCGAAACACTTGGAGTACTTTTAAAATATTTAGCACATATGGGGGTAATAAATGATGTTCTTCCCCATTACTCCATTACACTAGTACTTTACCCATGAGTCCCAATCGTCCCAAAAAAATATGTACAAGGATATGACTCGACTTAGCAACCATGTAATCAATTAGATAATTAACTTGGGTTTAAACAAATGTTGTCACAATAGTGCACTAAAGATGAGTGCACACAAGGTAGGCTAAGGCGATTTGGGTGTACATTTAAGTGGGGTGTAAACAAATTCTTCCTTTAAGTAAAATGCTTAAAGGTCGAAACGAAAAGATAGGCTCTGAGGGGTGTACTAGGGGTATCGTGTACTAAAAATGAGTACAACGCAAAGGGTGTGGGAGAATTACTTGACCAATGTAGCCAAAGTAATTATAACAAAAAACACAGGTGTAAAACAATGGGTTAATCCTAATGCCTCTTATCATGTAGTAAATCTGACTACACGAATGTAGTTTCACTTGTGGCCTCGGAATGGTCCTAACGCAAGTTCTAGAATCTAAGTGCTACCGGTACACACATCATAGCATAAATGCTTTTCCTACCAATTCTAGGGGCGAACCTCACATATTTGGGGGTGGAAAATTTTTTAGTGGTACGGGGTGTTTTTTTTTTTTTTTTTTTTTTTTTTTTTTTTTTTTTTTTTTGTGCTAGTCGTATAACTCCTATCCATGAGACGCTCATTAAGATCAAAGTTTCACTCCTATATGTTGTAAAAAATTTTAAATTTTGCACTAAAATTGCCCTAACAGGTATTTATCTCAGTTTTATTACACATCTACTATTAAACAAACAAAAATCTAGCGTAATAGCATTCTCTAAAGTATCGTATTTTACCCCCCCCCCCCCCCTTACACTTAAGATGAACATTGTCCCCAATGTTCAAATAACAAGATGTAAAAGTGAAAAGGTAAAAGAATGAAATCAAATACTCCCCTGATTCGCTCGGTGGATAATGTGGTAACATGGTTAGATCTTCTTCCAAGAGAATGTAGAAGCTCCAAAACTAAAGCATCGCCAAAAGCTTGATTCCACATACTTCTCCTTGTCCAAAATATCCTGTTAAACCTGAGAAAACAAACACGAAAACCTGCATAACATCGGCGGGATAAACTCTATATATAAGGATATAATGCTTGTGGAATTATAATTTTGCAGATTCCTGGAGATTATAAGTTATAGATTTAATAAAAACTTTTTATGAAAACAAAACTTTCAAAAATTTCAGAAGATTAAAACCTGACGCCGTCAGGTTGTAACGCCTGACGCCGTCAGAAATGATCTGACAGAATTCTCATGTTAAGTTTCCGGAAAATTTCTGGAAAAACCTATACCTTACTTCCTGGAATTCCTGCAAAACATCATTATGACTCGATACAAGCATTTGACTCAAACAAATACTAATATGTATGTTAATTTAATATTATTACGATTCATGTTCATTTGTGTTCTAATAAACCGATTTGGATTTCCCTTACACTTATCTTTTGCAAAATACCTTTATATGTAGTTAAGACGAAGTTAAAAACAAGATAAAGCATTTTCACAATTTAGTTTCAAACATGAATCAATAATAATAAAAATTAAACATACATACGGAAGCAAATAAAATCAAACAAACAAATAAATAAACACACAAAGCAAATAAAGCTTGGGTTACCTCCCAAGAAGCGCTTGTTTTTGTTCGAGTCACGAGCCTGACTCTACCCTTATTTAACGGATAAAGGAGAGGTTTTTCCTACACTTAGGATTAATTGCGGGTGATAGTAGCGATACACACCATCTTGGTGGAAGTATGCCGCGTGAGGAAAGAGTGGTGGATGAATTATATACTCAAAGGGGTGTGCTCCTTTCATCATAACCTTACCTAGTTCACTTTGGTCAATGGGTGAATTAAAGTTTTCTCCTAAAAAGGGATCATCTTCTATCAACTTCGAGAGATTCCTAGTTGGGAATCCATCTTGACCTAATAAACCCGGTTTAAACCCATAATGTTTCTTGTGGTCAATCATGAATGGGTGATGTAAGTATGTAAGGTCATGGTTCACTCCTATATTAGCTTCCACTCCACATGGCCTAGAGTCTACTACCTTAATCTTAACATTACCCGGACTACATGGTTTGATGGGTGGATCGGGACCTTTTTTAATTCCTAAATTCACATCTAAAGATGGAAGATTAGGTAACGGTTTTGGTTGAGGCTCCGGTTCATCAAAAAAAGGAAATCCCCTAGAACTAAGAGTAAGGTTGTGATCACTATAAGCATTCAAACCTATATCCTCTAGTTGTGTTTGGTTCAAAGGTTCTACCTCCATCGGGATTCCTAAAGTCTCTTCTACTTCTTCCGGGTAAGTCACGGGCGGTGTGTGTGCCTCAAATGATGGTAGGACTTGTGAGGTACTTAGTGGGCTTATGTTACTAACCTCATCATTCCTTGTGTCAAGATCACCTATATCCTCATCATGGGTTTTGGTAGAATTTAAACCTAACATTTTCCCTAATATCTCAAGTGCTTCTCTAGGCATCTCAACTTCTATATCCGAATCATAAGGATCATCCTCAATATTCTGACTGCTATATTCAAATTGCCCAAAAGATTCATCATGTGTTTCTTGAGATTCATCGTCATCGATCATAAAACCTAGGTCTTTTTGATCAATGTGATCATGCTCGGCTATATCCTCCATCATATCAAGATCACCTAAGTGTTCACCCTGTATTATGGTAGTGCCTAACCATGACATGCAGCTAAGTGGCTCAACTCTACCCTCATCCCCAAACAAACTTGTTTCATGATCCTTGAAATTTGTGGTCAATTGACTTGTATTAATGTTTGTTGGGTTGTCTACTATATAATAATATTGGGCACAATTCTCAATAGCTTCCCATGCTTCTTCAGCACTTAATTCCCTAAGATCCCTGCCGGCAAAATAGTAAATGTCCCTTTGGGCATGTCGGTCGACACGATCGTAAAAGATTTGAGTTAGGGACCATGAATCGAAGTTATGATGAAGGACTTTTTGGAGTAAATATTTAAAACGAGTCCATGCATCATAGAGAGGTTCATCTTTATGTTGTTTAAACATCAAGATGTCATATGGAGTGGGTGAATTACGTGGTTGGTAGTATGGTGGATTCGCGTTCTCCATAATGGAGAACGGAAGAGTCAATGGAAATTACGAAAAAACACACAAAGAAAAAGATAGACTAAAGAAAATCTAGAAAAATAAAATAAAAATCTCACTAGAAAGGAATCTAGTGAGTAGACCTAATAAAATAAAAATTCAACCTAAACAATAACTATTCCCCGGCAGCGGCGCCAAAAACTTGATGCGTGGTTTTGCAACCTTACAACAGGTTTTACCTCTCGAGGGATCTCAAGAGGCTTACAACCCCACCAGGCAGTGTACCTGACCGATGTAGTATAGTGTAGTGGTAAGTACGGGGGATTGATCGTTCTCCACAGGGAATAGTGTTCGTTAGGTATGAAAAACTACTTTAGTAGGTCTAAGGGTGAGGGAAGATTCTTTTTGTATTTTTATATTTTTATGAAAGCAAGTAAAATCTCGGGTTTTGAAGGAGTGGACGGAATTAGTTGCTAGTCAACTAACCCAAATAACTACAAATGCAAATAAAATAAAATACTGAAAATGAAAAGAGTTGTGAAACTTATGTGGAGAGAAATGTGTTTACATAGATTTCCTTACTCCCTAACTATCTTTTACCGGTTGATTAGTGTGTATTAATTGCGTGGATGACGGGTGTATTCCTTAATACCAATCGTGGGATGGCGTACGTACTTCCCCAACTCTACAAGCTCCTACTTCACTCCTATGTCGAGCCGGCTAAGAAGCTCCTAACATGGGATCACTAGAATTCGCTCATGCATTAAATACAACCATAAAAACCTTAGTACGCATTGGTTCATGTTTCTTAAGACGTTCAAGCAAGTTACCGAATAGGAAGTTAGCCAGTTTTCTTAAGCCTAACATCGATGAACAATCATCCAATACAACTAATAACACACTAATAACCAATAATCAATAGCTAGGTTTCATTAGATCTAAGCAAACACAAGATAAATCTAGCCTAGCACGTTAATCAAAAGACAAGAACAAGACATAATCAAACAACACATAGACATATTGATTGATTAAGTAATTACTTATCTTCAATTAAACATGGGAGATCCAAGGGTATGAAAACCCTTAAAAATGGCAGAAATTCGTCTTTAGGGTTTCTCCTCACAAAGTTGCACACCAATGACAAAAAATTGCAAAACTATATATAGAGTTTAATGGCTGACGGCGTCACGTTATAGGACTTGACGCCGTCACCTCTCCGTGTCTAGGGTTCCCGGATGGCCTTCTTGACGCCGTCCCTCTTTAGACCTCCAAAATCCGCTCTGGCTTATCAAAGCTTGACGCCGTCAGAATATGGCTTGACCCCGTCCCTCTTTAAGTTAAACCGTGATGGCCTTGATCACTTCAAAGGGTGACGCCATCAGACTTTCCATTGTAAAATTCTCTGGCTTATCATGAGTAATTTTCATATCCACCTTTTTTGCCAAGCCATGACGCCGTCAAGGGCAATCCTTGACGCCGTCAAAGGTACTTTCCAACATAATTTTGAGACTTTGTCGTTTTCTTCACTTTTATGCTCCAAAAACGTCCAAAATGCTTCCTTTTCCAGATTTCTTCTCCAAAGTACCTAAAATGACAAAAGGAACGATTTCGGGCAATATTTGATCAAATAAATACGATTTAGGGCTTAAATGACCCCCTAAAAGCAGTACACTTTTCGCTTCATCATAAACCCTAAATGGTTTTTCCTTCTAATCCTTTTGATACTCGGTCGAAACCCTAAACCTTTAGGGTGTTCGGATTTTTTTGTTTATCAAAAACCGTTTTGTGTTTTCTAAACTAGGATTTACGTTAATTTGGTATTAGTACGTGTGTACAAGAACGTGGTGCAAACACACTATTGTTTACATCTTGGATTGAATTGAAAAACGGTAAGGGTCAATTCATTAATCCACATAAATCCTAATTAGGGTTCTTAATTGATCCAATTGACTGCTAGATTGGAATTACAAAAGGTACGCATACTATTTACTTTTCGGTTAATTAATTGCAATAATATATTCCTTACGTTTCCACACTTGCTTTGATATTTATGTGTTTAATTTATGATATATCATGTTATTAAATTCAAACACTTACCGAGGGTGATAGTGCAACGCCAAAGCTATGGCAGCATTGAGGCAACAATGATTAGCCTAAGCTCAACAAGTTTACATGATTTATGCATTGTGCTTGAACATGGCTCCAAGAAAGCTCAACTTTAATTCAAGTTTATATAAATTTATTTTTCATAACCAAACTAATTTAAAATGTATATAAACGTTACTAGTGAACAACTTTACATATCTCAAGACTTTAGCATACACTTCTCGATACACAACATTTATAATTGTATATGTATTTTATTACTCCTTACGTCCCAAATTAATAGTCCACGTTTCCTTTTTGGGATGTCTCAATTTAATTGTCCACTACTAAAAATAGATAAGAAAATTTGATCGAGTTTACCATATTGCCCTTACTTGAAGTTATTATTACAAACTTTAAAAAATACTACCATAATTAATTAGTTAAGGGTAAAACTGTAATTCTGCTAAAAAGTAAGAAAAAGAAAGTTGTAATAAATGCACTTTTCTTAAACTGTGTGTTTTTTGTCAGGGGACAATTATTTTGGGACGGAGGGACTAAACATGAATATTTATACACTTAACGTGAAATCTGTGCAAAAAAATACAAACGGAGGGACTAACGGGCAAATAATATTTATACAATTAACGGTCAAACTAACGGCCCATCCAAAATAGGGACTAAAAGAGTGCAACGTTTCAAAAATAGGTATCTCTAGCGTAATTAAAACAAAATAGGGACTAAACATGAAATCCGTGTAAACCACAGGGACCATCCGTGTAATTATCTCAAGACTTTAGCATACACTTCTCGATACACAACATTTATAATTGTATATGTACTTTATTAAGTCGCAAGGCGCAACTACCAACTTAACTTTAATTTACTCAACAGTTAACATATTTCTTATAAGAAAAAAATATGAATATACACACATCACATTGTCCGGTGATTAATGGTCATACGTATGCTGAAACAATTTAAGGTACCCTTTTATCTCATAGTTGTTAAGATCCCGATTCTGATCTTAGGATCTTACGATTTTACGATTCTACAAAGCAAAAACGATCCGGATCCTACGTAGGATCTTAACAAGCTTAAGATCTTATAGGATCCCGATCTTGACCATATGATCTTAAGATCTACTCCGAACCGAGCTTACTTTTTGATGCGTGGTTTTGCAACCTTACAACAGGTTTTACCTCTCAAGGGATCTCGAGAGGCTTACAACCCCACCAGGCAGTGTACCTGACCGATGTAGTATAGTGTAGTGGTAAGTACGGGGGATTGATCGTTCTCCACAGGGAATAGTGTTCGTTAGGTATGAAAAACTACTCTAATAGGTCTAAGGGTGAGAGAAGATTCTTTTTATGTTTTTTATATTTTTATGAAAGCAAGTAAAATCTCGGGTTTGAAAGAGTGGGCGGAATTAGTTGCTAGTCAACTAACCCAAGTTACTACAAATGCAAATAAAATAAAATAACAGAAAATGAAAAGGTTGGTGAAAACTTATGTAGAGAGAAATGTGTTTACTTAGATTTCCTTACTCCCTAACTATCTTTTACCGGTTGATTAGTGTGTATTAGTTGCGTGGATGACGGGTGTATTCCTTAATACCATTCGTGGGGTGGCGTACGTACTTCCCCAACTCTACAAGCTCCTACTTCACTCCTATGTCGAGCCGGCTAGGAAGCTCCTAACATGGGATCACTAGAATTCGCTTGTGCATTAAATACAACCATAAAAACCTTTAGTACGCATTGGTTCATGTTTCTTAAGACGTTCAAGCAAGTTACCGAATAGGAAGTTAGCCAGTTTTCTTAAGCCTAACATAGATGAACAATCATCCAATACAACTAACAACACACTAATAACCAATAATCAATAGCTAGGTTTCATTAGATCTAAGCAAACACAAGATAAATCTAGCCTAGCATGTTAAACAAAAGACAAGAACAAGATAGAATCAAACAACACATAGACATATTGAATGATTAATTGATAACTTATCTTCAATGTAACATGGAAGATCTCAAGGCAAAAAGCCTTGAAAGAGCTGCCAAATTCGTCCTAGGGTTTTCACACACAAAGTTCCCCAAATAAGTTCCACACTAATGACAAAAAATTGCAAAACTATATATAGACTTTCAGATCTGACGGCGTCACGTTATGGAGTGTGACGCCGTCACCTCGCCGCTTTTAGGGTTCCCAGATGACCTTCTTGACGCCGTCCCTCTTTAGCTCTCTAAAATCCGTTCTGGCTTATCAAGGCTTGACGCCGTCAGGATTATGCGTGACGCCGTCCCTCTCTGAATTAAGCCGTGACGACCTTGATCATATTAAAGCGTGACGCCGTCAGAATTTCATGCAAATTTCACTGGCTTATCATGAGTAATTTTCACATCCACCATTTTATTGCCAAGCCGTGACGCCGTCTGGAGAGGATCCTGACGCCGTCAAAGGTAACTTTTAGCATGATTTTGAGACTTTGTCGTTTTCTTCACTTTTATGCTCCAAAAACGTCCAAAATGCTTCCTTTTCCAGATTTCTTCTCAAAAGTACCTAAAATGACAAAAGGAACGATTTAGGGCAATATTTGATCAAATAAATACGATTTAGGGCTTAAATGACCCCTTAAAAGCGGTACACTTTTCGCTTCATCAAATACCCTTACACTTGAGATTTGCTTGTCCTCAAGCAAATGCGCTTTTATTCTAATCAAAATACAAGTTAGGGGTCATTTAATGCTAACATAAAAGTAATTACAAAAAATATTCATTCCACTTTAATCATAATAAGCACGGAGATTACAAACTAGCACCTCACAAGTAGTGTTTAGATACTCACATCTCTCAGGTGTCATCAAAATAAATCTCATAAATGAAAACGGATAATATCTCTCACTACCTGTCATAGCAAATAGATTACCATAGGCTTGGGAAAGGATCGAAAACCTCCTCCACTAGGCGTAAGCACCTAAGATAAACTATCAAAGAGGGCTTTTAAATGGGTTATAACGTTAGGTGTAGGGAAAAGGAAAACACGGTTTTGTTGGATAAAGGATATTTTACTGGTGGCGAGTTAAAGATCTTGATCAATTACATGTACTATACAATGTTGCTAAGCCAAGACTCGACTCGATTTAAGCTAATAACAAAGTAACAAAAACATAAAATAAACATAAAATGAAACGGGATGGTAGTCCGTATGTTTTTTCTATTTTTCTTTTTTTCACATTTTTTTGTATTTTTCTTGATTTTTTTTATTTTATTTTATTTTATTATTTTTTTTTTTTTCATACATTCTTGCCCTACCATCCAAAATAATACATCATAGGGGCATTGCATTCCCCTTACACTTGAACTTTTACATAACTTTACAAATAACTATTCTAATGACTCGAATTAAGATAATTAAAACACTTGGAGTACTTTTAAAATATTTAGCACATATGGGGGTAATAAATGATGTTCTTCCCCATTACTCCATTACACTAGTACTTTACCCATGAGTCTCAATCATCCCAAAATAATATGTACAAGGATATGACTCGACTTAGCAACCATGTAATCAACTAGATAATTAACTTGGGTTTAAACAAATGTTGTAACAATGTTTTTTTAAACATCAAGTTGAGAAGCTTCTCTTCTAGCAAATACACATCGCATAGCAGTTACTTAATTCAGCAGCTTTATCCACATAGATACATGACAAATACAAAAACATCAACTTTTTTGATATAATACACATTATTTTTTCCAATAATTAACTGTTTTCTAATTACTATTTTATTAACTATTTAACTTCCCTCAAATACAAATCTTCTTATGCTGATCATTATTTCAACAGGAGCGTCACCAATCCCTGCAGAAACAACCTCCAATGAACAAGGAACAGCAGCAGCAGTAAACCCAAACAAGCAGCAGCAACAAATATCAGGCAACAAGAAAAAAGACAATCTGAGACCCAAGATTATGAAGCACTACAACAGAAAAACATGGCAATAAAACGACCACACCGCAGCATCGCGCGGGCTATTTTGCTCATTACTACTATGTGTTATCTTGATATATCTAGACTTATAGATGTTATATTTGTTTTGACTTGTAATGCAAGAATGTTTTCGTATGCTACATTTATATATATGAAATGCGTTATTTTGATATTTGTGTTTTTAATTTTGTATTATCAGGTTTTTAATTGTCATTTAATAGAAAATTAGGAACTTGAAAAAATTAATTTAAAAAAAAAAAAAAAAATAGGTTATGACACGCAAAAAGGAGAGTCATAAAACGTGGGTCATAATTGCGCGTCATAGAGGGATGACGCACAAATGCGAGTCATGAAGCTTTATGACGGGTCCATCCTTGACTCGCATTTGCGCGTCATAAAGCCTCTTCTTGACTCGCATTTGGAGTCAAGAATAGCCCTTTTTCTAGTAGTGCCATCAGGTCCAATGACTGAAGGAGGTGTTGGTTTCAGATGATGTTTTATTTGCCTTCTTGGTGTGGTCGAAGGTTGCTGCATATATGGGGATTGATAAACCTTGCTAACCTTCCTCTCCCGTTCAAAAGGCACACGTAGGGTTGTAACCTTATTTTCCTCACAGTCAATGGACTCGACAAATCTAACGTTAGCAGGAGACCTAATTAGAGGACTGAAAGCAACCTCTGACTTTACGTCCATTGGTGTCCTCTGTAACTCATCACCAAAAAAAATAACATCCTGAAAAACAGTTTGCGCCATATAATTAATTCTACGTAGTGGCTTGAATGTCTATGTTAAATTCAAATCGCGAACTACAAGAGCACTAATTAACCAAATCAATCGCGAACTACAAGAGCACTAATTAACCAAAAGGAGCTGCCGTCGAAAATGAATTTTTTTTATCTTAAAATTATGAAGGTATATTTACCGGGTTAAAAGGAGACTCTGAGTTTGGCATCTCACTCTTCACGCCCTGCACTTCCACATCTTCATTAACTTTAACAGGATTCTCAACCTGAAAAATAGTTCACAATGTGTGAATGTCATGTTTGTTTAATTTTATTAGATTAACAAGATTCTCAACCTGTAAGTTTTTATCCTGACTCTGCACGGCCAGCATTTCCACCACTACATCAGTCTCAACCTGTGGGTTGTTGTCCTCACTCATCACGCCCTTCAACTTCACATCTTGCTCAACTCCAAAACAAGTATCAACCTGTAACTTTTTTGTGTGTATACATGTTACACATAATATGTGAGTATACATGTTTAACGTATATTTACCATATTAGGAGACTGTAACTTTTTTTCTTCACTCAGCACGCCCTTCACTTCCACATCTTGCTCAACGTCACAAACATTATCATCCTAATAAAATACACGTGTAAACAGGCCAAATTTGGTATGTATTAACTCATAAATAAACAATATAACTTGCATATATTACCTGACCATCAAAAAGGTCAACCATTACTTCTTGCACTTCTTGTGTAGATAAATTGTTACCAGAACAATTGAAGATATCTTCTTGCACATTCATATTGTCAAAAGCACCAACATCCACAACATCAATTCCAGTTGGCTAATATATATATATATATATATATATATATATATATATATATATATATATATATATATATATATATATATATATATATATATATATATATATATATATTAATCAAAGATATCAACACATGTAAAACATTGTTTGGTACATATACTATTGTAAAGAACAAACCTTTGAATCATTATCTACATCCATATTATCGTCATTGTGAATACCGGTCTGAAAAAAATATAAATACTTACGTTAAATAATTGGTTCACTAATTGCGGTGTATTGAATAAATAAACATATCAATTACGCTAATAAACAAAACAAAACAAATAAAAATATGGTTCTATTATACATAACAGTTAATAGCATACAAACTCAAACATACAAACAACTACGGAGCAACAAAGACCAACTATCTAACAATCCTACATAAGATACAAATTAATATATTGAACAATCTGGATGAGTAAGTAGAAGTAATGATTCGTTGTAGGGGCTCATGAAGAAGGACCCTGCATCTGCTTCAACACGAAGATTAATAAACTCTTGTGACCGAACATGGAAGACTTCAAGAGTGTGATCCATTTGGTAGGGCTGATCAGATTCAAAAATTGGATCCCCGCTATTCGTAAATCCAATTAATTTTAATAAATGAGGAGTGAAAATGTTAAATAGTGTTTTAAATGATTTTATTTTGTTACAACCATCCAAGTTTATCTGCCATAAACAGAACGTGTGCCATTGATCTCCTATAATGTTTCCATAAATAACAATAGACTCTCCTAGCTTTGAAATATAGAAAGGTACAGGAATCCGATCTCTTAAGCTCTCAGGTATATCTAATACCGAAAAGTTGTGGTTAACAAAATCAAAATAGACAATCATATAACATTTTTGAGAAGAAACACCATCAGAACCAAATATCCTTTCAGAAGCCGCCCAATAAATAAAACTACCTAATACCACCTGACTTGACCGTTTAAGTCGGATTGATTGACGAGGCAGATGTTCATTTTCTAACTTCTTTCAGCGCCGGGAGCTCAATATAAATACTGAAACATTCCACGATCCGTGTCCATGAACCGGATATGAAATCCTCAAAATTGCAGGGTCAAAAGTGTGTGGATTAACACCAAAACCCACATCAACTTTATGAGATAAATAAGATTGACTTGACCGACGAGGGATTTGTATAGCAACTGATTTTCTTATTGATGGGTTCCAAAGAACAGCCATCTTAAAAGAATCAGAAAAACACCACAAACCATGAGAGGTGCCAATTGGCACAAGATTCAAAAATCTTAAATGTGTACTACAAATGACTTTAGGAAGACTTGGAAATACAAAAAGTTGTTGTGACACATTGACATTATTATCAACAAAACACATATATTTTGACTCAACAAAACCTTGCTTATACATTATAAGCAAACAACAAGGCAGAGTCGGGCGAACACCGAAACTGACATGGAAGTTGGAGTTGTCGATGAAAGTCTTCCATGTCTTTGAAACAGTTCTAAACTGAAGTAAGGCATGTACAGGAAGTTTAGTAATGATTTCCATTTGAATTTCAAACGGTATGTTGTCAGACATTTTTGATAAAGAAGGCAAGTTAGAAGTGAAGTTATGAATGATTTTACAGCTTGGGAGTTGTCTATTTATAAACTAAAGTAGTGTGGTAGGTAGCAGTGTAGTAATGAACTAAAGTTGTTTAGGTGAAGTTATTAAATGCAACAATAGTGTCATAAATACTAGCCTAGTAATGAACTAAAGTAGTTTAGGTTAAGTTTTTATCTGTATAATCGCTAGAAGCAAAACTAAATATAAAAAACAGGTTAAAAGGATTGTTAGTAATATAACCTTTTCAACAAAAGCTCGTGCAGTGTCGGATTGACCACCATTCTTCTGATTAACCCCGCCAGGCACCAAATTCTTGATATAATTATGAAGTTCATTAATTTGATCTTGCATATGAGCCATTTGGGCTGAAACTGTTGCACCAGGTGGCAATTCTTCATGACGAGTGGGAATGGGGCTAACCTCATCAGGCTTAAAATGCTTTAGATAATTACGTAATTCATTAATTTGCATTTGCATGTTAGCCATTTGAGATGTAATTGCTCCTGTAGGTGGCATGTCTTCCCCCATAAATGGCATGTCTTGATCCACCTTCCTATGAACATCTGGACCAACAGCCGAACCACTTCTTCTACGTGGTGTCAGCTTTGGCCGCCGAACTGATCTATTCGCTGTTGGTGTAGCAATGGCTGGACTAGGTGTAGTATCAATGTACAACCTCGTATTATACCTCCGGAAATAGTCTACACTTGATCTCCACCAAAGTTCATTCATCTCAGTCTCTGAAGTAAAAAAATGTATTTATAAACTGACCATATAATAACATTAAAAATCATAAACAATGTGTCTAAAAGAGAATATTATAACCTGTCGGTACTAGGCGAAAACATTGAGTAGTATGAAAAAGAAGATCATAATCAGTCTTCTCAAACCTCTGTCCATCCTCCCAAGCAACACCCCGAGGGATCACATTGTCTTCTTTATTCCACCAATTTGTTGAATTGTGGTAGGTTTCTGATGAAGCGAAAAGTGTACCGCTTTTAGGGGGTCATTTAAGCCCTAAATCGTATTTATTTGATCAAATATTGCCCTAAATCGTTCCTTTTGTCATTTTAGGTACTTTGGAGAAGAAATCTGGAAAAGGAAGCATTTTGGACGTTTTTGGAGCATAAAAGTGAAGAAAACGACAAAGTCTCAAAATCGGCTGAAAAAGTACCTGTGACGGCGTCAAGCACCATTGTGACGCCGTCAACCCTTGACGCGCCAGAGAGGATTTTGGATGATTAAAAGGGGACGGCGTCAAGAAGGCCATCAAGAAACCCTAACCGCGGCGAGGTGACGGCGTCAGCTCTATAACGTGACGCCGTCATATCTGATTTTCTATATATATTCTCATAATTTTTAGTCATTAGTGTGCAATTTTGTGAGGAGAAACCCTAAGATGATTTTTCTGCTACTTTTAAGGGTTTTATACCCTTGGATCTCCCATGTTCAATTGAAGATAAGTAATCAATTAATCATTCAATATGTCTATGTGTTGTTTGATTATATCTTGTTCTTGTCTTTTATTTAACATGCTAGGCTAGATTTATCTTGTGTTTGCTTAGATCTAATGAAACCTAACTATTGATTATTGGTTGTTGGTGTGTTATTAATTGTATTGGATGATTGTTTATCGATGTTAGGCTTAAGAAAACTGGCTAACCTCCTATACGGTAACTTGCTTGAACGTCTTAAGAAACATGAACCAATGCGTACTAAGGTTTTTATGGTTGTATTTAATGCATGAGCGAATTCTAGTGATCCCATGTTAGGAGCTTCTTAGCCGGCTCAACATAGGAGTGAAGTAGGAGCATATAGAGTTGGGGAAGTACGTACGCCACCCCACGATTGGTATTAAGGAATACACCCGTCATCCACGCAATTAATACACACTAATCAACCGGTAAAAGATAGTTAGGGAGTAAGGAAATCTAAGTAAACACATTTCTCTCCATATAAGTTCCACAACCTTTTTATTTTCAGTTATTTTATTTTATTTGCAATTGTAGTTATTTGGGTTAGTTGACTAGCAACTAATTCCGCCCACTCCTTCAAACCCGAGATTTTACTTGCTTTTATAAAAATATAAAAAAAATTACAAAAAGAATCTTCCCTCACCCTTAGACCTATTAGAGTAGTTTTTCAATCCTAACGACACTATTCCCATAGAGAACGATCAATCCCCCGGTACTTGCCACTACACTATACTACATCGGTCAGGTACACTGCCTGGTGGGGATTGCAAGCCTCTTGAGATCCCTCGAGAGGTAAAACCTGTTGTAAGGTCGCAAAACCACGCATCAAGTTTTTGGCGCCGTTGCCGGGGAATAGTTATTGTTTAGGTTGAGATTTTTATTTTATTAGGTCTACTCACTAGATTCCTTTCTAGTGGGATTTTTATTTTATTTTCTAGGATTTCTTTAGTCTATCTATTTTTCTTTGTGTGTTTGTTCGTAATTTCCATTGACTCTTCCGTTCACCATTATGGAGAACGCGAATCCACCATACTACCAACCACGTAATTCACCCACTCCATATGACATCTTGATGTTTAAACAACATAAAGATGAACCTCTCTATGATGCATGGACTCGTTTTAAATATTTACTCCAAAAAGTCCCTCATCATAACTTCGATTTATGGTCCCTAACTCAAATCTTTTACGATCGTGTCGACCGACATGCCCAAAGGGACATTTACTATTTTGCCGGCATGGATCTTAGGAAATTAAGTGCTGAAGAAGCATGGGAAGCTATTGAGAATTGTGCCCAATATTATTATATAGTAGACAACCCAACAAACATTAATACAAGTCAATTGACCACAAATTTCAAGGATCATGAAACAAGTTTGTTTGGGGATGAGGGCAGAGTTGAGCCACCTAGCTGCATGTCATGGTTAGGCACTACCATAATACAGGGTGAACACTTAGGTGATCTTGATGTGATGGAGGATCTAGCCGAGCATGATCACATTGATAAAAAAGACCTAAGTTTTATGATCGATGACGATGAATCTCAAGAAACACATGATGAATCTTTTGGGCAATTTGAATATAGCAGTCAGAATATTGTGGATGATCCTTATGATTCGGATATAGAAGTTGAGATGCCTAGAGAAGCACTTGAGATATTAGGGAAAATGTTAGGTTTAAATTCTATCAAAACCCATGATGAGGATATAGGTGATCTTGACACAAGGAATGATGGGGTTAGTAACATAAGCCCACTAAGTACCTCACAAGTCCTACCATCATTTGAGGCACACACACCGCCCGTGACTTACCCGGAAGAAGTAGAAGAGACTTTAGGAATCCCGATGGAGGTAGAACCTTTGAACCAAACACAACTAGAGGATATAGGTTTGAATGCTTATAGTGATCACAACCTTACTCTTAGTTCTAGGGGATTTCCTATTTTTGATGAACCGGAGCCTCAACCAAAACCGTTACCTAATCTTCCATCTTTAGATGTGAATTTAGGAATTAAAAAAGGTCCCGATCCACCCATCAAACTATGTAGTCCGGGTAATGTTAAGATTAAGGTAGTAGACTCTAGGCCATGTGGAGTGGAAGCTAATATAGGAGTGAACCATGACCTTACATACTTACATCACCCATTCATGATTGATCACAAGAAACATTATGGGTTTAAACCGGGTTTATTAGGTCAAGATGGATTCCCAACTAGGAATCTCTCGAAGTTGATAGAAGATGATCCCTTTTTAGGAGAAAACTTTAATTCACCCATTGACCAAAGTGAACTAGGTAAGGTTATGATGAAAGGAGCACACCCCTTTGAGTATATAATTCATCCACCACTCTTTCCTCACGCGGCATACTTCCACCGAGATGGTGTGTATCGATACTATCACCCGCACTTACTCCTAAGTGTAGGAAAAACCTCTCCTTTATCCGTTAAATAAGGGTAGAGTCAGGCTCGTGACTCGAACAAAAACAAGCGCTTCTTGGGAGGCAACCCAAGCTTTATTTGCTTTGTGTGTTTATTTATTTGTTTGTTTGATTTTATTTGCTTCCGTATGTATGTTTAATTTTTATTATTATTGATTCATGTTCGAAACTAAATTGTGAAAATGCTTTATCTTGTTTTTAACTTCGTCTTAACTACATATAAAGGTATTTTGCAAAAGATAAGTGTAAGGGAAATCCAAATCGGTTTATTAGAACAAATGAACATGAATCATAACAATATTAAATTAACATACATATTAGTAATTGTTTGAGTCAAATGCTTGTATCGAGTCATAATGATATTTTGCAGGATTTCCAGGAAATAAGGATTGAGTTTTTTCCAGAAATTTTCCGGAAACTTAACATGAAAAATCTGTCAGATCACTTCTGACGGCGTCAGACCCCAGTCTGACGGTGTCAGGAACAGTTTTCTGGAATTTTTTTTGAAAGTTTTGTTTTTCTTCCGGAATCATAAAATGCTTTATTAAATCTCTAACTTATAAACTCCAGGAATCTGCAAAATAAGCATTCCACAAGCATTATATCCATATACAGATTTATCCCGCCGATGTTATGCAGGTTTTCATGTTTGTTTTCTCAGGTTTAACATGTTATTTTGGACAAGGAGATGTATGTGGAATCTAGCTTTTGGCGCTGCTTTAATCTTGAAGTTTCAACATTACCTTGGAAGAAGATCTAACCATGTTACCTCTTTATCCACCGAGCAAATCAGGGGAGTATTTGATTTCATTCTTTTACCTTATTTACTTTTACATCTTGTTATTTGAACATTGGGGACAATGTTCATCTTAAGTGTAAGAGGGGGTAAAGTACGATACCTTAGAGAATGTTATTACGCTTGATTTTTCGTTTGTTTAATGGTAGATGTGTAATAAAACTGAGAGAAATACCTGTTAAGGCAATTTTAGTGCCAAATTTAAATTTTTTTACAACATATAGGAGTGAAACTTTGGTCTTAATGAGCGTCTCACGGATAGGAGTTATATGACTAGCACAAAACCGTACCACTAAAAAATTTTTCCACCCCCCAAATATGTGAGGTTCGCCCCTAGAATTGGTAGGAAAAGCATTTATGCTATGATGTGTGTACCAGTAGCACTTAGATTCTAGAACTTGCGTTAGGACCATTCCGAGGCCACAAGTGAGACTACATTCGTGTAGTTAGATTTACTACATGATAAGAGGCATTAGGATTAACCCATTGTTTTACACCTGTGTTTTTGTTATAATTACATTGGCTACATTGGTCAAGTAATTCTCCCACACCCTTTGCGTTGTACTCATTTTTAGTACACGATACCCCTAGTACACCCCTCAGAGCCTATCTTTTCGTTTCTAACTTTAAGCATTTTACTTAAAGTAAGAATTTGTTTACACCCCACTTAAATGTACACCCAAATCGCCTTAGCCTACCTTGTATGCACTCATTTTTAGTGCATTATTGTGACAACATTTGTTTAAACCCCAAGTTAATTATCTAATTGATTACATGGTTGCTAAGTCGAGTCATATCCTTGTACATATTGTTTTGGGACGATTGGGACTCATGGGTAAAGTACTAGTGTAATGGAGTAATGGGGAAGAACAACATTATTACCCCCATATGTGCTAAATATTTTAAAAGTACTCCAAGTGTTTCGATTATCTTAATTCGAGTCATTAGAATATTTAATTGTAAAGTTATGTAAAAGTTCAAGTGTAAGGGGGGATACAACCCCCCTACGATGTATTATTTTGGATGGTAGGGCAAGAGTGTATGCAAAAAAAAAAAAAAAAAAAAAAAAAGTAGAAAAAAGTAGAAAAAACATACGGACTACCATCCCGTTTCATTTTATGTTTATTTTATCTTTTTGTTATTTTTTTCATTAGCTTAAGTCGAGTCTAGTCTTGGCTTAGCAACGCCATATTGTACATGTAATTAATCAAGATCTTTAACTCGCCACCAGTAAAATATCCTTTATCCAACAAAACCATGTTTATCATATCCCTACACCTAACGTTATAACCCGTTTAAAAGCCCTCTTTGATAGTTTATCTTAGGTGCTTACGCCTAGTGGAGGAGGTTTTTGATCCTTTCCCAAGCCTATGGTAATCTATTTGCTATGACAGGTAGTGAGAGATATTATTCATTTTCATTTATGAGATACACTTTTATGACACCTGAGAGATGTGAGTATCTAAACACTACTTGTGAGGTGCTAGTTTGTAATCTCCGTGCTTATTATGATTAAAGTGGAACGACTATTTGTTGTAATTACTTTTATATTAGCGTTAAATGACCCCTAACTTGTATTTTGATTAGAATAAAAGTGCATTTGTTTGAGGACAAGCAAATCTCAAGTGTAAGGGTATTTGATGAAGCGAAAAGTGTACCGCTTTTAGGGGGTCATTTAAGCCCTAAATCGTATTTATTTGATCAAATATTGCCCTAAATCGTTCCTTTTGTCATTTTAGGTACTTTGGAGAAGAAATCTGGAAAAGGAAGCATTTTGGACGTTTTTGGAGCATAAAAGTGAAGAAAATGACAAAGTCTCAAAATCGGCTGGAAAAGTACCTGTGACGGCGTCAAGCACCATTGTGACGCCGTCAACCCTTGACGCGCCAGAGAGGATTTTGGATGAGTAAAAGGGGACGGCGTCAAGAAGGCCATCAAGAAACCCTAACCGCGGCAAGGTGACGGCGTCAGCTCTATAACGTGATGCCGTCAGATCTGATTTTCTATATATATTCTCATAATTTTTAGTCATTAGTGTGCAATTTTGTGAGGAGAAACCCTAAGACGATTTTTCTGCTACTTTTAAGGGTTTTATACCCTTGGATCTCCCATGTTCAATTGAAGATAAGTAATCAATTAAGCATTCAATATGTCTATGTGTTGTTTGATTATATCTTGTTCTTGTCTTTTATTTAACATGCTAGGCTAGATTTATCTTGTGTTTGCTTAGATCTAATGAAACCTAACTATTGATTATTGGTTGTTGGTGTGTTATTAATTGTATTGGTTGATTGTTTATCGATGTTAGGCTTAAGAAAACTGTCTAACCTCCTATACGGTAACTTGCTTGAACGTCTTAAGAAACATGAACCAATGCGTACTAAGGTTTTTATGGTTGTATTTAATGCATGAGCGAATTCTAGTGATCCCATGTTAGGAGCTTCTTAGCCGGCTCGACATAGGAGTGAAGTAGGAGCTTATAGAGTTGGGGAAGTACGTACGCCACCCCACGATTGGTATTAAGGAATACACCCGTCATCCACGCAATTAATACACACTAATCAACCGGTAAAAGATAGTTAGGGAGTAAGGAAATCTAAGTAAACACATTTCTCTCCATATAAGTTCCACAACCTTTTTATTTTCAGTTATTTTATTTTATTTGCAATTGTAGTTATTTGGGTTAGTTGACTAGCAACTAATTCCGCCCACTCCTTCAAACCCGAGATTTTACTTGCTTTTATAAAAATATAAAAAAATTACAAAAAGAATCTTCCCTCACCCTTAGACCTATTAGAGTAGTTTTTCAATCCTAACGACACTATTCCCCTAGAGAACGATCAATCCCCCGGTACTTGCCACTACACTATACTACATCGGTCAGGTACACTGCCTGGTGGGGATTGCAAGCCTCTTGAGATCCCTCGAGAGGTAAAACCTGTTGTAAGGTCGCAAAACCACGCATCAGTTTCCAAAAGCCAAATCTGAAAAATTTATTATTAACGTTAGCATAAAAATGACAAGTTACTGAATTAAATTATTATTAATGAATCCTAAGTTATGAAATGTACCAACCTTCAAAGCGAAAGCAAATACACACAACGTATATGTCGCAGTGTAACGATCGCCCTTGGAAGCAATTTCAGTCAAGTGACGGTCTCTAACCTTTGAAACCGCATTATAAACCTTCTTGTGAAACTCAACCCAAATATACTCGCCCCATGGAAATGAATTCCATGCATAAAAGTCGTCTACCAAAACCAGGATCTCATTGGGGATTATATTTCTTTCCTGTTTGCCCATAAAAATATTCTCTAAGAATAGAAGCAGGCAAAGGCGTACAACATCATCATTTGAAAGCTCATCAAACTCAACTTGATCACTAAGAATCCGAACAAGGTGTTCAGTCTTTATGGCACTAATTTTCTTGGAACGCCTCTCTTTAAGAAAACTTAACATATGCTTACCAAAACCAGATTGGCGTTTCTTTAAATGGTCTAAACAAACATCACCAAATCGAAAACCTAACACCAAGCACATATCTTCCCGACCAAATTCAAGAGTGTGTCCCGAAATATCAAAATACATTGGAGTATTTATATCAGGGTTTTCAACATCGCGTTGATGTTGAAGTAAATAATGAAGCAAATGGTTGTCATGCTCGTATGTTTTGATATTCAACCATTGCCCAAAAACAGTGCTTTTAAAAAAGTTAAGTCGCTCGGCATTGAAGTTCAATTTTTGGCTTATCTTTTTTATGTAGTGCAATTTAGTTCTGGTACTAACCTTGGCAGCATAAAACTACACAGGATAACAAACAAAACATAAGAGATATTAGCATATGTTACAAAGAGATATTAACAAAACATTTAACAAATATAGACTATAATTCATAACCAAATAAATATTTCCACCAATCCCAAACATACCATTTAACAAAATAATCAGTTCCACGTACTAATTGTTTCACGTAATAATGCATGATGTTTCACGTACTAATTGTTTCACGTAATAATCAGTTTCAAATCATTCTTTCTATAACCCGCTAAGTGATGCGTGGTTTTGCGACCTTACAACAGGTTTTACCTCTCGAGGGATCTCAAGAGGCTTGCAATCCCCACCAGGCAGTGTACCTGACCGATGTAGTATAGTGTAGTGGCAAGTACCGGGGGATTGATCGTTCTCTAGGGGAATAGTGTCGTTAGGATTGAAAAACTACTCTAATAGGTCTAAGGGTGAGGGAAGATTCTTTTTGTATTTTTATAATTTTATGAAAGCAAGTAAAATCTCGGGTTTGAAAGAGTGGGCGGAATTAGTTGCTAGTCAACTAACCCAAATGACTACAATTGCAAATAAAATAAAATAACTGAAAATGAAAAGGTGGTGGAACTTATATGGAGAGAAATGTGTTTACTTAGATTTCCTTACTCCCTAACTATCTTTTACCGGTTGATTAGTGTGTATTAATTGCGTGGATGACGGGTGTATTCCTTAATACCAATCGTGGGGTGGCGTACGTACTTCCCCAACTCTACAAGCTCCTACTTCACTCCTATGTCGAGCCGGCTAAGAAGCTCCTAACATGGGATCACTAGAATTCGCTCATGCATTAAATACAACCATAAAAACCTTAGTACGCATTGGTTCATGTTTCTTAAGACGTTCAAGCAAGTTACCGTATAGGAGGTTAGCCAGTTTTCTTAAGCCTAACATCGATAAAAAATCATCCAATACAATTAATAACACACTAATAACCAATAATCGATAGTTAGGTTTCATTAGATCTAAGCAAACACAAAATAAATCTAGCCTAGCATGTTAATTAAAAGACAAGAACAAGATATAATCAAACAACACATAGACATATTGATTGATTAAATGAATACTTATCTTCAATTAAACATGGGAGATCCAAGGGTATAAAACCCTTAAAAATGGCAGAAAATTCGTCTTAGGGTTTCTCCTCACAAAGTTGCACACTATGAATAAAAATTGCAAAACTATATATAGAGTTTAGTGGCTGACGGCGTCACGTTGTAGGAGGTGACGCCGTCACCTCGCCGCGGCTAGGGTTCCCGGATGGTCTTCCTGACGCCGTCCCTCTTTAATCCTCCAAAATCCGCTCTGGCCTATCAAGGGTTGACGCCGTCAGAATAAAGCTTGACGCCGTCTCTCTTTAACTTAAACCGTGATGGCCTTGATCACCTTAAAGGGTGACGCCGTCAGACTTTCCATTGCAAAACTCTCTGGCGCGTCACGTGTATTTTTCATATCCACCTCTTTTGCCAAGCCATGACGCCGTCAGGAGCAATCCTTGACGCCGTCACATGTACTTTTCCAGCAGCTTTGGAGACTTTGTCGTTTTCTTCACTTTTATGCTCCAAAAACGTCCAAAATGCTTCCTTTTCCAGATTTCTTCTCCAAAGTACCTAAAATGACAAAAGGAACGATTTAGGGCAATATTTGATCAAATAAATACGATTTAGGGCTTAAATAACCCCCTAAAAGCGGTACACTTTTTGCTTCATCACTAAGATTATCTGAAGCACTGCCAAGTTCAAAGCAAGTTTTGAAAATACTTAGGATAGCTACTAGATTACAATGTTTACTCATTTATTTCATTGCTCATGTATGGCTTAATTTCCATGATGTCAAAGTAAACCAACAGCATGGAGTAAATGTCCCAATAAGCATATAGTGACCTTTTCCGGAAATACACTTTCTTGGACCGTTTATAACCACATGAAGAAACTTATTACAGTCACGACGGATAAACTAATGAGTATCAGATAAGCAACAGCATTATTCAGAGCAACTACCTACCTCGTTATGCTATTAACAATACAATGCAGACAATGCCTGCTTCAAAAAGAGTATTTAGCTTTTGGATTTTGGTAAAACGCTCCTTATATGCACCACAAATTGCCTAAAATAAGCACTTAAATTCCTAGAGCAAACCCTAACCACAAATGCCTAAAATAAGCACTTAAAATAATCAGACATGACATTAAAATAACCACAATGAAGCTCAAATACTATAAAAAAATTCAAAAACCCTAACGATCTATCAATCAAACGAAAAAATAGCAAACGAAAGGGCTTATACAAACAATGATTCAAAACCATTGATAGCAAACGATCAATTAAAAAAAATACGTGTGGGTTACTGTGCAAATCGCACATTTTACTTACTTCTCTAGAAGCCATGTCTTTGATCGGAATAATAGAGGGTTTGATGCTTGTCTGTATTTCCTAATCGGAATATTAGAGGGTTCAGCAGTTGTCTTTCTTCTTGAAGCATGCACAGTGTTTAGTGTGTGTTGCGTGTGTGTTCTTGAAAGAGGTATGGGAAAGAGGTGTTCTTGAAAGAGGTAATGTAAAAATTTTGAATTTTATTTACCAAAACAGTTAATTAGTGTATGTTTTTGGATCAAATTAGTGTAGTGTGTGTGTGTGTGTGTTTTTTTGGCAGCAAAAAGAAAAAAAAAAGTACAACCAAAAAGGTAAAAAAAAAGTACAAAGGAAATCTTTTGGAAAGATATTTTGTCAAAAAGGTACGCCGTCGGTCGAGCAGTTTCAAGTCGAGCACCGTCGGTTGAGCATTGACTTTTAATAAAGTGAATAGTAACAAAGATTCTCTAAAGATTTGCTGGTACCTTTTGCAAGTACAAGGAATGACACATGGCAAGATTCTGGTGGAGTCGAGCGGTTGAGCAGTCGAGCGTGACCAAAATGGGAAAGAGGTGTTGAGAGTGACTATTAAATGGACCATGTTTTTTTTGAAATACTATTTTGGTAATTACCTCTTTTGCGAAATCCATGTTACCAAACTTGGTGTTCTAACGAAACAAAATAACTGTGTCATATCATTGTGAAGACTACATGAAAATAAATGTTATAATAAGAACGTCCTCCGTAGTTTTATCATCTGAAATAATGAACTCTATATCTTAATGCCGGCCTCAGGTAACTATTGCTACAACCATCGTTTCTTCATCCTCCAGTCGCATGCAAAGAAAGGCGGTTATGCCTCATTTACTTATTTGTCTTTTTTATACATAGGGAGGAGTCAACAGTCACAATATATGTATGGTTAACTTGTTAGTAAATTTATTTTAGAGATCTTATTAAAATTTAAATTATTATGTTGGCAACTTTGGACCGGCAATGTTACTCAAAAAACTAGAAGCGGGAAAGATTAAAAATAGAGTAACTTAAAGTGAACGGTAATACAATAGAGTCAAGTGGATATCTATCACCAGCAAGGTTAAAGAATCTGTCAGAATTTAGATATCATAACAATTATATAAATAAATAAACACACATCAAAGAGCATAGCGGAAGCAAGGATCATATAATTAACATGTATAAAGATTACCGAATAATAATAGTTACATACCTTTGATCCTAGCAAGAACAAGGATCTAACTTCTCTTTTCTTCTCTTGATCAAACAATAGGATTAACGTGAAACCCCTTACCGTTTTGTTTCACAATCCAAGATGTGTTTACTAAAGTAAGTAAACTATCAAGTCTTGTACACACGTACTATAACCGATCAAAGTTTGATGCTAGTGAAAGAACACAAGTAAACCAAACAATTTTGTCACTTTGAAAAACACAAGATCGACCCCCTAAAGGATGGTACGATCGGATTTTGCTAGCAAGGAGGAGAGAACAAACTTTTAGGGTTATAGTTAATGCACAAGGTAAAAAACTAATGACCCATGAGTTTGTATTTATAGTGGAATTGTCTTGTGCTCCAAGATATGGATCGATTAGGGTTATACAACCCCCACCGATCGGCCTAGCCCATCTAATGGGTTTCTAGATCCTTCTTGAGCTCCCAATTTCACTAACGGTCCTTCCTTTATTTACTTAACGGTCGTTAGTCAATTCCGTTAATTACTTAACGTCCGTTGTTCGTTATTTCGTGTTCAAATAATTAAAATATATAACGGTTATATATATTAATTATTTCTTTGATCATTCATACGTAAAGTGTGCAATCCCATGGTCCCGTGTTCGATTCTAGTCATACACGTCTTAATATTTTTCCATAACTCTAACAGCTCCCACTTGGAAATTTATTAAAAGTGTAATTGACATTGGTTAGCGTCTAGCAACACGCCAATGCCCCTAGTACAACTCGAGTGGTGGTCTCCTGGAAAAACCATTCGATTATAAATCATCATACTTATCATTTTGTTTCTAATACCACATTAATAAAGATATGGATCTAAGTCATTCTTTATTAATAATTCTGTTTCTCGTTGTTTCGATTAAGCAAGATTACCAAATCTTCTGAACATATACAGGAGAGATCTTGGGTGTGGCCACACATACATCTTACTAGTCCTACGAGGGGCCCAGTAGTATTAAATTCCAAACAATTTGAAGGAACAAATTCTATCTTGACTACGAGCATAACCCATGCACTTCGCAACGCTTCTGAAAACAATCATAGCTACCAGTTACGTATAGCGGTAAATTGAATCACAGAAATGCACTACATGCATGACAGTTATCTGGCATCTCAAGTCTGAGGATAACTATATACACATGATTTACTTAATGACAAGATCCATAAAGTAAACTCATGAAGTCGGGATAAGTCCTATATTCAAATCATTGAATATCATGTGAAATTGGTATGACAACGCATCAATATACTTTCAAGTATATTCTACCAATACTCAGATTTGCCTTAGTTTAATGATATTCCCATATCATTAACCGACAATGGACATTTTAGAATAACATAATTATTCAAGGTTATAAACATGCAAATACAGGATATATTATTAAGAAAATGATAAACAAACATAACGAGTATTTTATTTCATTAAAATAATAACTGTTCAAAAACATCCCATTATCCAAACACTAATCACAGATATGCATGAAACTACTAGCTAAACGAAGTCCTATGCCTTCATAAAGCTATTTAAGCTTTCCACCGGGTAGAGCCTTCGTTAATGGATCTGCTAAGTTGTCATCTGTGTGAACTTTGAGTAACTCGATTTCGCCTATCTCCACTTGTTCTCTAACATAGTAATATCGAATCGGGAAATGTATAGTGCCCTTCATGATTCCAGGCTCATTGGAAAATGTAATTGTGGCTGAATTGTCACAATACATTTTTATAGGTCTTTCGATTGAGGGCATAACTCCAAGCCCTGAAACGAATTTCCTAATCCAGACTGCTTCCATTGCAGCTTCTGAGGCAGCAATATACTCGCTTTCTGTTGCAGACATCGCTATAGTACTTTGCTTCTTGCTCTTCCAATCCACTGCTCCTCCATTGATGACAAAGACATAACCCGTCTGAGACTTCGTATCATCTTTATCACACTTCCAGGATGCATCGCAGTAACCTGTAACACACAGTTCTGCTTCTGGATTTCCCCCTTACACTAAAAACATATCCTTCGTAGATCTCAAATACTTGAGAATATGTTTCACAGCAGTCTAGTGGAGTTCACCTGGATTCTGCTGATATCGACTGGTAATGTTCTGAGCAAACGCCACATCGGGCCTTGTACATCTCACCGCATACATAATAGATCCCACAGCCGAAGCATAAGGGACTCTCTTCATGTGTGCCACCTCTTCAGGTGTTGAAGCACAAGCTTTGCTACTTAAGCCATGTTCTACTTGCATTGGCAAAAATCCCTTTTTGGAATTTTGCATACTAAATCTCTTCAATATCTTGTCAATGTAAGCACTTTGGCTTAAGCCAATTAATCGCCTTGATCTATCTCTATAGATCTTGATTCCTAGAATGTATGCTGCTTCTCCTAGATCTTTCATGGAAAAACATTTTCCAAGATAGGCTTTCACCTCTTTCAAACTTGGAATGTTTTAACCCATGATCAATATGTCATCAACATATAGAACTAAGAAAATAACATCACTCCCACTAGCTTTGTGATATACACATGACTCATCAAGATTCTGAGTAAATCCAAACCTTTTGATTTCTTCGTCAAATCTCTTATTCCATTGACGTGATGCTTGCTTCAATCCATAAATGGATCTTTGAAGTTTGCATACACGGTTTGGAAATTCTGGATTCACAAACCCCTCAGGCTGCGCCATATAGATGTCTTCGTCTAGGCGACCATTCAAGAAGGCGGTTTTTACATCCATTTGCCAAATCTCATAATCATAGTACGCTGCTATGGCTATGAGAATCCTAATAGCCCTTATGTCAGCTACAGGAGAAAAGGTCTCCTCATAGTCAACACCATATGTTTGGGTAAAGCCTTTAGCTACCAAACGGGCCTTATAGGTGTGTACATTGCCATCCATGTCAGTTTTCTTCTTGAAGAGCCACTTACTCCCAACTACCTTGGCATTGGGAGGAAGGTCTACTTCAATCCAGACTTCATTATCTTTCATGGATTGCATTTCCCCATTCATAGCATTCTGCCATTTATCCTTTTCAGGATCATTCATGGCAGCTCTATAATTAGCAGGCTCTCCAAGGTCCCCTAATATAGTTTCCTCAACCTCTACGTAAAGACACAGACATTCAGGTGCTTTCATAGTCCTTACAGATCTGCGAATGGGAATCACTTCAGGTGGAGGACCCAGACTTTTCGGTTCCACAGGAAGTTCGCTAGTGTTTTCAAAAGGTAATGTATCCTCTTGATCATCTTCCAGATCATAGAGCCTCCCACTGAATTCTTGAGATATGAGATCTTTTTCAAGAAAATCTCCATACCTAGCAACAATTACTTTGTTTTCAGGTGGGAAGTAAAAGTAGTAACCCATCGTTTCCTTTGGGTATCCTACAAAGATACACTTTACAGATCTCTGTTGGAGTTTATCTGCTGAGTCACGTTTAACAAACGCCTCGCAACCCCAGCCCTTTAAATAAGACAAGTTAGGCATTTTTCCAAACCATAACTCATAGGGTGTCTTATCAACCTTCTTGGTCGGAACCATATTTAGTATGCGAATCGCAGATTCCAAGGCATAATCCCAAAAGGATAATGGCAGAGTAGTAAGATTAAACATAGATCGTACCATATCTAATAATGTACGATTCCTTCTCTCAGATACACCATTTTGCTGTGGAGTATATGGAGATGTGAGATGCTGAATAATTCCATTCTCACTTAGATAATCTTTAAACTCCTGACTTAGGTATTCACCACCTCTGTCGGATCGAAGAGCTTTAATCTTCTTTCCTAGTTGCAGTTCTACTTCAGCTTTAAAAACCTTAAATGTTTCAAATACCTCATGTTTATGTTTAAGTAAATAAACATATCCATAACGGTTGAAATCATCTGTAAATGTTAAGAAGTAGCTAGCACCTCTCTTTGACACATGTCTAAGTGGTCCGCACACATCTGTATGTATTAAACCAAGTAGATCATCAGCCTTTTCAATACGATTATTAAAAGGTTTCTTTGTCATCTTCCCAGATATACAAGATTCGCACTTATCAAATGATTCATCATTGATATCTTGCAAAAGCCCATCACGTTGCAGCTTTTGCACGCGAGTCTTGCCTATGTGGGCAAGCCGACAATGCCAAAGATAAGATGAATCCAAGGCATTCTTGACTCTCTTATAATTGATGCTATAAATCGAATTATAATCATTACATTTATTCATATCAATCTCAAAAACACCATTCACAGCAATAGCATTAAAATAAAAAACATTATTTAACGAAACAGAAATTCCATTGCTAGAAACAGTATGTTGAAATCCAATATTCAATAAACATGAAAAAGAGACCACACCCCTAACAATTGCAGGTGCATAATGACAATTATTCAAATTCAGTACTAAGCCCGAAGGCAAAACTAATTCAAAAATTCCGATGGCTTCAACAACTGCTTGTGCTCCATTACCCACTTGCAGAAATTGCTCCCCACAGGCCAGTCTTTTCACAACTCTAAACCCCTGTAGTGTATTGCAAATATGAATACCACATCCAGTATCGTATAACCAGGAATTTAATATTTGAGTTAATGTATATAATTCAATCATGAAAAAGTTACCTGAAGTACTGGCTTTCCCAGTCTTACCCTTCATCTTTTTCACTCGCAACTCCTTGAGATAGAGAGGACAGTTCCTCTTACAGTGTCCTATCTCGTGGCAGTGATGACAACCCTGATCCTTCTTATTGGGATTTGGCTTGTTCTTCTGAGGGGCCTTCTTAGGTGCAAGCTGATAGGTCACAACTTGTTTGCCCTTATCAGCTTTGCCTTTCCCCTTATTCCTTTGCAGTTTTGGCTTCTGAACCCTACCCCTTTGTATTGCTAGTACTTGAGGAGTAGGAGCCTTGTCCTTGCCTGGTAAACCTTTTTCATAATCAACGAGCATTGCGAGCAACTCCGTTATTGTCTTCCCCGAGCAATCCATGTTGTAATTTTGAACAAAACCCTTAAAGTCCTTGTTCAAGGACCTATTGATTAAGTTCACATTAACATTCTCGGCATAGGCATAGTTCATTTGTTGAAGCCGATCGATGTAACTTTTCATCTCCAACACATGATCTCGAACGGGTTTACATTCCCCTTGCCTACAGCTATGGAATTGATCGATCAAATCATACAGTTCGACAGCTGGAGGTGTTTCATAGGTCTTTTGCAGTTCATCTAGCATATCTTTAGGAAAATGATGCTCAAATTGCTTTTGCAACTTGGGAATCATACTTCCGAGCATTAAGCATGCTACATCATTATGCGTATCATAATCCTTTTGCCAGGCTGCTTTAACTTCATCAGATTCAGTGTCAGCAGGCTGCGTAGGGCAAGGCTTAGTCAAATAATCTAGCTTCTTGGTCACACGCACGACAATCCTTAGTGACCGATGCCAATCATTGAAATTTGGGCCAGTCAGTTTTTCCCTCTCAAAGTGAGCTTTGAAAGCGGAACTTAGTTGAGTGTTTTCGGGTTGAGCCATTTCTACAGAAAAAGTTCAAATATTAGTATTTTCGATAATATAATTTTCAAGAAAAAAATTACCCAGGAAATATACATATAACCATTTAATTTTCTTGAAAAACTAGGATTCAACTTTCCATAGTTCCACTACATCAGTTGATTTGCTAGTAGTGAAAGTACAAAAGATGGTAACTTGTCGTACAATAATCGGCAAAACAATTTCCGACTCCTAGATCATTATGGGAATTACATTTGCCAAACAATTTGCAATGTAAGCATGTTTCTTCCCATCTCATGCTTTAAGTCTCAAGGTCTCACTTACAACTTAATTGAGTCGTCTAATTTAGAAACTGCAAATACTCCATGTCACGGTCTCACGCCATGGAAATTTACCTTGTCATTAATATTTAGGTCAAGGTCTCACTTACGCTAAATATTAACTCCAAGTGTCTCTTATAATTAGATAGCATGGACTTAAATTTTAGGGTATTTATTTTGATGTGACAATCAAAATATGTACGAAGAAGCATGCACACATCTTCGTATCATAAGTTTTCAAAACAATTTTAGTTACCAATTCACTAAGAGTTAAATCAACAAAGTTTTAATTGAGGTATTGGGTTCACCAATCAAAGAATTACCTACAATTATCGCCCACTATATCCTACTGCTGTATGAGTCAAAAGACTCAAGTTATTCGGATAATTACCACAAAAGTAGCGCGTGAAATTGAGGTCAATTCACCCTTAAGATGATTTTGCACATATAATAGTGGTACTTGGTAAGTCCAATTTGACGCACAAGCAAGAGGAGAGACAGAATGAAGTCTCTTTAAGGCCACAATTTAATGTGAAACCAACCTTATAGTTTGTCAAACTAGGTCCGCCGTTCAACTATTGGTGCAAAAAATCATCAATCAAATTAAAAGTTTATGATTCTAAGTCTTATAAAATTTATGTTGTAAATTATAAAATTGCTAGTCTCGCCTGGGAGCAAATTACCGTGCGAAGCGAACCACTGTCGGCACATATGACTTGGCAATAAATAATTTACCACATCAAGGTTTCATAGTTATTAGGTCAATTTATTTTTTATACAAAAAATTACCCTCTTTTTGCTTACAATTCAACAATAATTTAAACAAAAAAAGACAAGTAATTTAACAAAAAAATAAATAAACACATAATAACGCATATAATCTTAACCATGAAATCATATAGCCACATGCAAACCTTTTGATAAATCCTATTAATAATCTCTATGTGTATTATTATGTATATAATTACTAAAACTCCCATTGGTTTTCGAGCGCATTTTACCCAATGGACCACAGACACCAACAAGTTGGTCGCGTAAGCCTTAATAATTATATACTACATAACAGATTCATTAATTTAATTAATTAGGTCTTCCCTAATTTTAGATTTATCTAAAACATGTAGCACATAAAACAAACCCTAATCCATGATTACCTTGCATGAAGTATCATGGATTAATTCTTATTCATATAAACACATATTCCTAATTTAGGTTACAAAATTAGCTTTTTATTAAAAGAGGGTCGAACCCCCCCCCCCCCCTAAAATTAGGTTCGATTTTTTTTGTATGTTATAAACCCTAGAAAAAAAATCGACTAACATGTTAATTCAAATCAAAATTAATGCAATTACATGTTAAACGGCTCGTGATGCCACTGTCGGAATTTGATATCATAACAATTATATAAATAAATAAACACACACATCAAAGAGCATAGCGGAAGCAAGGATCATATAATTAACATGTATAAAGATTACCGAATAATAATAGTTACATACCTTTGAACCTAGCAAGAACAAGGATCTAACTTCTCTTTTCTTCTCTTGATCAAACAATAGGATTAACGTGAAACCCCTTACCGTTTTGTTTCACAATCCAAGATGTGTTTACTAAAGTAAGTAAACTACCAAGTCTTGTACACACGTACTATAACCGATCAAAGTTTGATGCTAGTGAAAGAACACAAGTAAACCAAACAATTTTGTCACTTTGAAAAACACAAGATCGACCCCCTAAAGGATGGTACGATCGGATTTTGCTAGCAAGGAGGAGAGAACAAACTTTTAGGGTTATAGTTAATGCACAAGGTAAAAAACTAATGACCCATGAGTTTGTATTTATAGTGGAATTGTCTTGTGCTCCAAGATATGGATCGATTAGGGTTATACAACCCCCACCGATCGGCCTAGCCCATCATCTAATGGGTTTCTTGATCCTTCTTGAGCTCCCAATTTCACTAATGGTCCTTCCTTTATTTACTTAACGGTCGTTAGTCAATTCCGTTAATTACTTAACGTCCGTTATTCGTTATTTCGTGTTCAAATAATTAAAATATATAACGGTTATATATATTAATTATTTCTTTGATCATTCATACGTAAAGTGTGCAATCCCATGGTCCCGTATTTGATTCTAGTCATACACGTCTTAATATTTTTCCATAACTCAAACAGAATCTATAGCTTATGCAATTGAAGATACTATCACCAGCAAGGTTATAGAAGCTGTGATACAACTAGATTCAGTTATCCAGTCACTTCCATAACAAGTTTCTTTTGGCTACTTTAAATGTCACCGGTCCTATATATCATGAGCACTAATTCACTACTCATTGGTATTGATGGATGATTTACACAAATCACTTCGGGTTGTTTATGGCAACAGTTTATTATCAAGTAGTCATGTGTGTAATAACCCAATGAAGACGGTAGCAATCTCAGTACATGAAGATGTTCTTAACTCAGCATCAATAGTGTAAATTCTCGGTACACCAAAGGAATATGCATATATTGGTTCTATGTGTAAATAAATAAATAGAAAACGGGTCAAAATTAATTATTTCTTTGTGTGTGTGGGTTGAAACAAAACATGCCGGGTTAGGTTGATCCAAATCAATATTTGTCCAGAGAATGAGAGAATATTTCATTATGTATCTGTTTATAAACAATTATATTTCTAGGAAATCTTGTGAATACAAAATTAGCGAGGTAAATGTGCTTATAAACATCATTCAGTAATATCGCAGTGCTGATAAGAAAATTTTGTACTCCCTGTTATTTTGTTGTTTCAGGCAAACAAAATTTCTTGGATCGTTGATAACTTGCCAGATCAGAAGCATTGAACACTTCCGGATGGAGATTTCTAATTTCAAAGCTGTACAAAGAATTCCCAAATGATGGCGTGAGCTTGAATTTTGTCACCTCCGACCATAAAAGTTGAAAATGAGGGTATTGTTGCTACAGTTGCTTGCATTAAAACGTCTTAGTTTAGAAGTGTGGGGTTGAGATGGTAGTTTAGAAGTTCAAAAAAAGATGGTAGTTTGGCATTGAATTCTTAACTTTTGGTCGGGCACTTGCAATGAGTTGCGCATTTTGCGTGTTTCCTACTAAAAAGCATCAACACATCTTTAGTTTTGCCACGTTTTCAGCTAAAGCCGAGAGTATGTACAATATCTTATCAGGATCGGTATTGACTTCCCGCCAGTAAGTCGGGATCAGCTCTACATTTACTGATTTTGCATTTATGCTATTAACCCAACACCATTGATTTCTCTACTCACGTGGAGTTGAGAAAGGTGAATAAATCGCCACTTTTATTATATGGCAAAATTGGACTTTTTGATTATCTTCTTCATTACCTACTACTCGATATGCTGCTTGAATTTGAATTTGCCATAACGCAGCAAGAACTAACCCTTCCCGATATTCAAAGGATTTCAGAATCATTTTACCGAGCCTAGGTTCGATCCCTAGCTTCACCAACATTTTACCATCTTTGGTTAATTTATCAACTCCATTTTTTCGAGGATAAGACTTTTGACTGAAGTCTCCATAACATGGTGTATCAATGGAATCTAAGAAGTGGAATACCAAGATTAACCCTACGGATTTCAGGCTCTTGATGAGATGAGATGACATGGATTGAAAGTCGCTATAAAACCGATAACATTTTCCCGGTTTGGTTTTTCGGCTCGTTGATTACCCGTACTTTGACTGATTTTGCAAACTCTAATGCCAGTCTCTCTTTGACCATTCCAGAGTCAACTACAAATTGGACTCCTGGAAGGGTCAGAGATGTCTCAGCAAGATTGGTGGAGAATATGACTTTCCTCTTATTGGGATAATTTTGATACACGGTAATACGGTATTGTTCTTCATCAGACCACCTTCCATAAGTGCGACTGTCAATGGCACTTTAAACTGTTCACAAGCCCATTCAACCTCCATTTGACTAGTCACCATAACTACTAACGAACCTAATGCACTATATAGTTATCTCAAGGCAGTGAAATTTTTTTGGTATTTGGATGGGTCAATCAAAGAGCATAAGAATATGCTTACAAAGAAACTTGCCATTGGCTTCTTTTTTTTAACCAGAGCATATACAACTTATTAAATGTTTTCTTACAGGATCTAATTTAGCATGTTCCTGAAAAATGTAGAGCAATCTTGGTTGGTGCTGCATTCTCAGGCATCAACTACCAGTTTAAGGGTTCGAGTCGCATAAAACATTGAGAAACAAACTATTTAGTCTTTTATAAAAATGTATAGGTAAAACTTGTTGGAATTGTTAAGATCAAATTTAACCTTGTAAATCTATTTTAGAATATTATGTCATCTTATTATGTATAGACAGTTAGTTTTATAATCTGCAGTCATTTAATTTATAAGCCAATAAGGCTGCATAAGTTTATGGTTTGGGCCATAGGCCAACAAACCTTAGTTAGTTATTTAGTTAAGTCGAAATTGACAGTTGGTAGTTACAAGAACAGTTATATGACAGTTATGTATGAAGGGACATGTCTGTTGGTTCTCTTTGAACCATCACAACCTTACATCATACCTGTTCATGTAGTATATATAGGACATATGTAATTTCAGTTATATCATCAATAACAGTTAGTATTTGTGTTTAACTTTCCCTCACATTTATACTCTAGTCGTTTTATTGCATATCCAATCTGCATACATACACATTTTCTCAGTCTCAATCATTTGTTGATCACAATGGTTAACACCAACACTTACATCGAAAGTAACTGGTCCAAACTCAAGAAAAGAGGACATGGCCACTTGGCCAGGCTATGAAAACTGACCGTCATAATATTTCTTAAAGAGCAAATCACAAATTTAAAGCATGCAGACACAAGGCGATACTTACAAAAGAAGTTAGCCAATACATCTTACATGCGCTGCGTTAATGTATTTACATGATAAGGCTAAGATACGATTCATTTCCGAGTATATAACATTATATAAGTGAACTGAACGGCGGCTTGATCTAAGTGCCTCATACTCTTCATATGTCTCTTTTCCTTCTCCAACATGAAACAAAATGAGGGTGATGATGCTTCATTTTCATTCCATCTGTATACATAAAAAGAATCACAATTATAGGAGCTGCATAAAAAGAGACACAAAAACTGAAGAAAAATCAGGGACCAAAATGAACTACCTGTGAGTGCCTAAAATTTTAGCAAAAACATAATAAAATCACGAATAAAGATCAACGCCACTCGATCTTACAGTAACGCCCAATATTGGTAGATAAGTATCCACAACCTCGCTTCTTACTTCTCATACTTACACCAAGCCATTTCAAATATGGGATGGTCACAGCGATTGACTTCACATCTTCCCATGAAAACTTGTAACCCCTGAACAACCCAAACTCAGATAAGTTTTGATGACCCGAAAAAGCACGTAAACCAACAATAGTAATTCTGTTACAACCGTCCAAACGAATCTCCTTAAGATTCAAACACTTGCTACCAATTTCAAGCAATGACTTGTCCGTTAAATTGAACAAGTACTTTAAATTTAGTTCCGAGATACATGGGAGCTCACATAGGGCCACAACCCCATCATCGGTGATATCTGTTGGAATATGTGAACTATTAAAATCATAAACACATAAAACATCACAAAGCACGCAGCGGAAGATCTAATGAACATGTAATTAATTAACTTAAATAAATACGTACCTTAATCGCGTAATCACCAAGAACAACAAGAACCCTAATTTGGGTGTGATATGGATCGAACCAAACAAGGGAAAAAACACCAAGAATCACAAGCTAAAATTAAGCTTGTCACTCGTTCTTGTACACACGCGATAGTAGCGTTCCAATGGGAAAGCTAGGTTCAAGATCACTAACAAACCAAACACTTAATTGCTATTAGCTCAAGCCGAATTCCCTAGTGGGAATAAAAGAGTCGACTAGCACAAGCAAGAGGGAGAAAGAAGAGAAGTTTGGCCTTGGAGTTAGGGATACAAGATTAGGTGAAAACTAAAACACATAGGGATGTATTTATAGTGTTCCTTTTCTTGTTCTCCAAGCCAAAAGTCGATCCACCCTCCCCTTAAAGGGATTCGGCCGACTTTCATCCCCTTGTGGGAATTCTAGATCCTTCTTTCTCCTTTTGCACAATTAGTCCTTTAACGGTCGTTACAGTTAAGTACTAACCGTCGTTATGTATTTGTTAGTGAAATAAATAAATAAATATAAATATAAAATATATATATATATTTAATTATTCAAACCAATGGAACTCTCACGTATTGTGTGCAATCCCGAGTCTCGGGTTCGAAACCGGACATACAAATATTAATTTCATTATACACAAAAACTAACAGCTCCCACTTGGATAATGATTAATATTGTAATGACATGGGCTAGTCTAGCTTTAACAGATCCCAATGCCCCCAGCTCGATCCGAGTTGTGGTTCTCCTGGAAAAAAACCACTTGATGATTTAATCATCATACTTATCCTTTTGTTACTAATACCGCGTTAATTTGGATATGGATCTTGTCATTCCACAATTAACAGTAGTTTCTCGTTTATACATAATTGAACAAGATTACCAAAACATCTGAACGTCTTCCAGATAGACTTTGGGCGTGCGCACGCAAACATCTTGTTAATCATACGAGTGGCCAAGCAATATTAAACTTCAACACAAAGTTGAAGGAACAAATCCCTTATTGACTGCGAGCATAACCCTTGAACTTCGCATCATTTCTAAAAATAGCCCTTATAACTACCTTTTACGGATAGCGTTAGACTATCTCACAGAAAATGAGCTACATCCTCGGCAATTATCTGTCATCTCAAGTCAGAGGATAAATATTCATGATATACTTAATGACTATGATTCATAAAGTATAATCATGTTGTTGGGATAAGTCCTATATTCAATTTATCCAATATTGAATATCATGTGACATTGGTGTCTTAACCTTACAGTACATTCTACCAGTCCTCACATTTGCCTTAGTTCAATAATATTCCCATATTATTAATTGACAACGGACTATTTAGAATAATTAAATTACTCATGGATTTAAACATGCAAATATAGGACACAAATATTAATAATGATAATAAACGTTATCCGCACTTTATTTCATTAAAATAATAATTGTTTACACGTCCCTATCGAAATACTAATCCAACAGATTTACATGAAACTATCTGCTAAACGAAGACCAATACCCTGAGCATGACGATTAAATGTCTCCTTAGGTAATGCCTTCGTAAAAGGATCAGCCAGATTGTTATCTGTGTGAACTTTGAGTACTTTTATTTCACCATCATCGACTTGTTCTCGAACATAGTGAAGTTTCCTTTTAAAGTGTCTGGCGCCTTTCATAACTCCAGGTTCATTGGCGAATGTAATTGCAGCAGAGTTGTCGCAATATACATTTATAGGTAATTCTATTGAAGGCATCACTCCAAGATCCTTAATGAATTTCCTTATCCAAACAGCTTCTTGTGCCGCTTCCGATGCAGCAATGTACTCAGCTTCTGTAGCAGACATGGCCGTTATGCTCTGCTTCTTACTCTTCCAGTCCACAGCTCCTCCATTTATGACAAAAACATAACCCGTCTGAGACTTCGTATCATCTTTATCAGTCTGAAAGGACGCATCGCAGAAACCTGTAACATTCAGTTCTGCGTCTGGATTTCCCCCGAAAACAAGAAACATATCTTTAGTATTCCGTAGATACTTAAGAATGTCCTTTACAGCTTTCCAGTGTTTTACCCCTGGATTCTGCTGATATCGACTGGTCATGTTTTGAGCAAATGCCACATCCGGCCTTGTGCATCTAACAGCATACATGATAGAACCAACTGCAGAAGCATATGGAACTTTCTTCATGTATGCTTCCTCTTCAGGTGTAGAAGCACACATTTCACTGCTCAATTCATGTTTCACTTGCATGGGCAGATATCCTTTCTTGGAGTTCTGCATATTGAATCTCTTCAATATTTTATCCATGTAAGCACTTTGACTTAAACCGATTAACCGTTTAGATCTGTCTCTATAGATCTTGATTCCAAGGATATACGCTGCTTCCCCTAAATCCTTCATGGAAAAACAACTACCAAGATATTCCTTAACTTCATTAAGGCTTGGTATGTCGCTTCCCATGATTAATATGTCATTGACATATAGAACAAGGAAAACAGTATTACTCCCACTAACTTTGTGGTATACACATGGCTCATCGAAATTCTGAGTAAATCCAAACTTCTTGATTTCCTCATCAAATTTCTTATTCCATTGCCTGGATGCTTGCTTCAATCCGTAAATGGATCTTTGAAGTTTGCATACACGCTCAGGAAATTCTGGATTCACAAACCCCTCAGGTTGCGCCATATAGATATCTTCATCTAGGCGACCATTTAGAAAGGCGGTTTTGACATCCATCTGCCAAATCTCATAGTCATAGTAGGCAGCTATGGCTATAAGAATCCTAATAGCTCTAATGTCGGCCACAGGAGAAAAGGTCTCCTCATAGTCAACACCGTATGTTTGGGTAAAGCCTTTAGCTACCAAACGAGCCTTATAGGTGTGTACATTGCCATCCATGTCAGTCTTTTTCTTAAATAGCCACTTACACCCAACTACCTTAGCATTGGGTGGAAGGTCTACTTCAGTCCAGACTTGATTATCTTTCATGGATTGCATTTCCCCATCCATGGCAGTCTGCCATTTTTCCTTTTCAGGACTAATAATGGCAGCTCTATAGCTAGTTGGCTCATCAGTTTGATCCAATAGTATAGTTTCCTCATCATCTATGTTTAAACATAGACGCTCAGGAGCCTTTGCAGATCTTGAAGATCTACGGACGGGTACCACTTCAACTTCAGGTGGAGGACCTAAACTTTCTGGTTCCACAGGAAGTGTGTTAGTGCTTTCAGAAGGTGAAGTATCTTCATGATCATTTTCAAGATCATATGCCCTCCCACTGATTTCTTGAGATATTAGATTATCTTCAAGAAAATCACCGTACCTAGCCACGATGACCTTATTTTCATGTGGGAAGAAAAAGTAGTAACCCTTTGTTTCCTTAGGGTATCCTACGAAGATACACTTAACAGATCTTTGTTGGAGTTTATCAGGTGAGTCACGTTTAACAAACGCCTCACAACCCCAGACCTTTAAGTAAGAAAAGTTGGGAGCTTTTCCAGTCCATACTTCATATGGAGTCTTATCAACCTTCTTAGTTGGAATCCTATTCAACACGTGAACAGCCGTTTCAAGAGCATAATCCCAAAAGGATAAGGGAAGAGTTGTAAGATTAAACATGGATCGTACCATATCTAACAAAGTACGATTTCTCCTTTCAGATACACCATTTTGTTGTGGCGTATAAGGAGAAGTGAGTTGTTGCACAATGCCACACTCACCCAGATAATCCTTAAACTCTTGGCTTAAGTACTCACCACCACGATCGGATCGAAGTGCCTTAATCTTCTTTCCGAGTTGTAATTCTACTTCATTTTTAAAGACCTTGAATGTCTCAAATACTTCATGTTTATGTTTAAGTAAATAAACATAACCATAACGACTATAGTCATCCGTGAAGGTCAAGAAGTAGACAGCACCACGTTTAGACACATGTCTAAGTGGACCACACACGTCCGTGTGTATCAATCCAAGTAGATCCGAAGCCTTCTCCATATTGCTATGGAAAGGTTTCTTTGTCATCTTTCCAGATATGCAAGATTCGCATTTATCAACTGAATCATCATTGATATTAGGTAAAAGCCCATCGTGTTGCAGCTTTTCCATGCGATTCTTGCCTATGTGGGCAAGACGGCAGTGCCATAAATAAGACGAGTCCAAGTTAGACTTGACTCTCTTATTCCCGATGCTATACATAGAATTATTTTTATTGGATACATGGTTATCCATGTCAATTTCAAACACACCATTTAATGAAATAGCATTAAAGTAAAAAACAGAATTTAGAGAAACAGAAATTCCATTATCATTAAAAGTATGCTTAAAACCCAAATCCAATAACAAAGAAACTGAAACGACACCTCTAACAATAGAAGGTGCGTAATGACAATTGTTCAAAACTAATATTAAACCAGAAGGTAAAACTAGCTCAAAAGTCCCTATGGCTTCTACTGCTGCACGTATTCCATTTCCCACGTACAAGTAGCATTCCCCATAGTTCAGCTTCTTTGCTCCTCTAAGCCCCTGCGATGTATTACAAATGTGAGTACCACATCCTGTATCATATATCCAGGCATTTTGCTTACGAGGAAAAGAAAATAATTCAACCATAAAAATACCTGAAGTGCTGGCGCCCTGCCCAGCCTTGGCATTCTTATTTTTGCGACACTCTTCAAGCAACAATGGACAGTCACGCTTCCAGTGTCCAGGAGTGTTACAGTGGTGACAAGCAGCCGCATCCTTCTTGGGATAATCCTTCTTGGGAGGAGGATTCTGCTTCTTCGGCTTTTGCTGATAGGTCACAATCTGCTTGCCCTTGTCAGCTTTGCCTTTTCCTTTCTTGTTCACATGTTTCGGTTTACCGGGCTTAGCTACTCTACCACCTCTTATTGCCATAACAGCAGGTGTAGGAGCTTTCTTTGTGAGGGACTTCTCATGCTCAATAAGCATTGCATGCAATTCAGAAAATGTCTTCCCCTTGCAATGCATGTTAAAGTTGCGCACAAAATCACCATATAATTCCTCATTGAGGGATTTGTTGATGAGGCCAACTTTAACGTCTTCCACAAACCCACAATTAAGTTCATCTAGTTGGTCAAGATAACTTTTCACTTTAAGTGCATGATCACTTACGGGTGTTGTGGCATCCTGCTTACACTTGCCCAAGTTGTCAAGTATATCATACAATTCAGCCATTGGTGATTTCTGAAACATACGTGTCAGTTCATCAATCATGTTTTTCGGGCTATAATTCTCAAACTGTTTGACCAGTTGATCATCCATCCCCGATAGCATGAGACAGGCCGCATCATTGTGCATGTCATAGGTTTCATTGTACTTTCTAAGTATTTCATTAGAAGAGTTTGCAGGAGGAGCTTCTTCAAGAACCTCAGTAAGACAATTATAACGTTTGGAAATCCTAAGAACAAGCCTTAGATTTCGATACCAAGCGTTAAAATTCTTAGTCCCAGTCAGTTTTTCCTTTTCAAGCATCATCTTGAAACAGGAAGTCATGTTTGACGAGTTTCCGGGTTGGGCCATTTCTACAGAAAAAGTTCAAAAGTTAGTACTTTCGATAATAAACATTTCAAGAAAATTAAACACCCATTGGTTTAAAAACCATTTAATTTTCTATGAAAACTAGGATCCTAATTGACGCCGTTTCATTACATCAGCTTTGGCTGCTAGTAATAAAAGTGCTCAATAAGGTACGGGATCACCCAATTGCCAATGTCAAATTGCAATTCCTAGAAATCTTGGGACTTACATTTATATTGCCAACATCAGTTGCAAAATGTAAGCATGTTTCATCCCCAATTCTTTATGCCTTGGCGCCGTTCCATTACATCAGCTTTGGCTGCTAGTAATGAAAGTGCCCAATTAAGTTAACCAACTTAAGAAACTGTAAATTGACGTCGGTTTATTGCATTCAGCTTTGGCTGCTAGCAATAAAGTACTCAATTTTACCCTTAGATGACCACCCTTTGAACATCAACATTCAGCTTTGGCTGCTAGTGATGTAGGATGAAACCTTAGGTGTTTCTTTTTGTAGTTGGGTGACATTTAACTTAAATTTATAGGGTAATAAAATTTTGATGTGTTAAATCAAAAAAATATGTACAAAGATGTCATGCATTCATCTTTGTAGCATATATGTTTTCAAAAACTAAACCATTTACTCATTCGTAGCTCAAATTATCAAATCTTTTAATTGAGGCGTTGAATAAATTACAACATTGCCTTAAGATGCTTCGTATTAGTTGTGGTGTACTTGGTAAGTCTAAAATTGACGCACAGGCGGGCGTAGGGACGACAGCCGCCGAAGCTGGTTAAAACCGTGCCCCTCTAAGGTCACAATTTAATGCGAACCAACTAGAACCCACTTTTTAGTTTGTCAATTTTAGGTCCGCCGCTTCGACCACTTAATACAGTCGCAATCAATCAACTAAAAGAATATAATTTTCTTGCTAAAACAATTAATGTAGTAAATTTATTATTGCTAGTCTCGCCTGGGAGCAAATTACCGTGCGAAGCGAACCACTGTCGGCACATAAGACTTGGCAATAATTAAAATTACTACAAAGGTTTCATAGTTATTAGTCTTATTTATTTTTATTATGAAAAATTACCCTCTTTTGTAGTTTACAATCCATCATAATATAAAACACAAAAGATCAAGTAATTCACAAAATAAATAAACACATAATAACAAATATATGATCATCCACGATATCATATAGCCACATGCAAACCTTTTTCAATAAATCCTATTATTAATTCTATGTGTAATTTTAAATGTATGTAACTAACAAAACTCCCATTGGTTTTCGAGCTCATTGTACCCAATGGACCACAGCACCAAATAAATTTGGCCGCGTAAGTTTTAGCTAGTTAGATACCACATTGCACATAACCTTTTAATTAATATATTGAGGTCTTCCCCAATTTTAGATTTATTTAAATCATGTAGCAAATAATACATATAAATCGCCCCATACATCAAACCATGACAAAACATGCAAGATTTTGTCATGGATACCATATTAACACATAATCATGCAATCCATATTAATATGTTAATATCTAGTACGTATTTAATTAATTGGTGACATCACATAGTATTCACAAATTAATCCCTAAAAATTTTTCCATGCATAATCTAGGGTTTCTAACAAGTTTTAATGAAAACTAACATAAACCCTAACTCATTAAAAGTGGATCGATCCACATAAATAAAAATTAGGGTTTCAAATTAAAACCCTAGAAAATTAAATGCATGTATCTAATCAAGATCCAATTTTTAGGTTTTAGTAATTAATTACAAGTTCTAAACGAGGCTCATGATGCCACTGTTGGAATATGTGAACTATTAAAATCATAAACACATAAAACATCACAAAGCACGCAGCGGAAGATCTAATGAACATGTAATTAATTAACTTAAATAAATACGTACCTTAATCGCGTAATCACCAAGAACAACAAGAACCCTAATTTGGGTGTGATATGGATCGAACCAAACAAGGGAAAAAACACCAAGAATCACAAGCTAAAATTAAGCTTGTCACTCGTTCTTGTACACACGCGATAGTAGCGTTCCAATGGGAAAGCTAGGTTCAAGATCACTAACAAACCAAACACTTAATTGCTATTAGCTCAAGCCGAATTCCCTAGTGGGAATAAAAGAGTCGACTAGCACAAGCAAGAGGGAGAAAGAAGAGAAGTTTGGCCTTGGAGTTAGGGATACAAGATTAGGTGAAAACTAAAACACATAGGGATGTATTTATAGTGTTCCTTTTCTTGTTCTCCAAGCCAAAAGTCGATCCACCCTCCCCTTAAAGGGATTCGGCCGACTTTCATCCCCTTGTGGGAATTCTAGATCCTTCTTTCTCCTTTTGCACAATTAGTCCTTTAACGGTCGTTACAGTTAAGTACTAACCGTCGTTATGTATTTGTTAGTGAAATAAATAAATAAATATAAATATAAAATATATATATATATTTAATTATTCAAACCAATGGAACTCTCACGTATTATGTGCAATCCCGAGTCTCGGGTTCGAAACCGGACATACAAATATTAATTTCATTATACACAAAAACTAACAATATCATACTAGCCCCACACTCTTGAAGACTCATGATTTTAAGACTGACCAATTTCTTCAATTGGATTATCCCTTTATCGGTAATCAAATAACAACCGCATCTGTAATCTTATAACAACCGCACAAAAATAATACTTGCAAACTAGTTGCTTGTGCAATAATCTTCAATGATTTGTCTGATACGTTAGGTAAATTTGTTATATTTTCTGCCCCTGCACAAAATTTGTTAACTTTCTGTATGCTGGTGTACATTCTCCAGATGGATAACAGGGGTAGTTCCCGACGAGGACTAGCTTTTGAAGCTGCAATGAAGCACAACTTTGGGCGTTTTGATGCTGAGGACCAGGTTGATGGAGCCGAGTGGCTTATCAAAGAAGGGCTAGCAAAAGCAGGTAACATTGGATTGTATGGGCGGAGCTATGGAGGATACCTCTCTGCCATGGCTCTCTCAAGGTTTCCTGATGTTTTCAAGTGTGCCATTTCGAGTGCACCTGTGACCTCGTGGGACGGTAAGTTAATGTATCCAAACGGAGCTTTTTATTAGTTAGAAGGATGATTTAGGAATAAAAATTAAGAATGAGTTAGCGTTAGATATAAAAAAGATATTAATAATAAAATAATTACAGTTAGAGTCGATATTCGATAAGCAAGCATATTATTGTGTTTATATATAGATATTAATTGTAACAATCTAAGTTTAAATACTCACACGATATGGCTCATTCCGACGCTGATCTTCCCGACAGGCAAATTTTGTTTCCGGTTGAAGAGATAGTGCAGTACCCGTTGCCTGGTTACGCTTCTCCAACTTCTGTAAATTTTAGTCCTGATGATAATCTTGTATCTTTCCTGTTTAGTCCCGATCAGACATTGAACAGGAAAGTCTTTGTCTTTGATCTCACAACTGGTACCCAACAACTGTTTTTTACTCCTCCTGATGGTGGAGGCCTTGATGAAGATAATTTATCAGAAGAAGAAAAGCTTAGGAGGGAAAGATCAAGAGAGCGCGGTTTGGGAGTCACGCGTTATGAATGGGTCAAAACGAGCTCCAAAAAGACCACAATTATGGTGCCTTTGCCTTCCGGGGTACTATGCGTGCTTATCCTTTGTTTAATGAGAAATTTGGTGAAAATTTTATAATTCGTTTATTTATTAGTTGGATTTGTGTTTTTTGAACAGATTTATTTCATGGATCGTTCTTTACAACCACAGCTTAAGCTTCCTAGTGATTCCTCCCCAATCGTTGATCCTAATCTTTCTCCAGATGGTACCATGCTTGCTTATGTAAGAAATCACGAACTACATGCCTTGGATCTTTTGTACAACAGATCAAAACGTTTGACATCTGGCGCTAATGGGACAACCAAGGTTAGCTACCTCTACATGCAATCAGATATAACAGCATGAAAAAAGTTCTGTTATTAGAACAATTCTATCTGTGAACAATGCATTTGTACCATATGTGTGCATTCTGTTTTTTCTGTTAAAGCTGCAATCTGCTCAATAGTTCTCTAGAATGATATTTGACAGAATATAAGAAACAAATGCAAAAGTTTAGGCAGAGTAAGAAATCCAAGAAGCGTACAAGCTAAAAGCATTTTGTTGGAGGAATCAGAAGCCACGAGTTTAATTTTTATGTAATATAGCTCTGTTGTGCATAAAGTTGAAATATAATAAGCTAGAAGCACTGCATTATGGTGTCAAAGAATAGATATTTCTGCTAAAAAAGGGGCAAACTTGCTATGTGTGCACATAAGCAAAGATTTTGAAGGAGATTTATGTTTCAAATTCAAAGTTAGTTGCTTTTTGTGAGTTTAGCACCCTTATCTGTTACCATTGGAGCATGCTCCAATGGTATCACTCCCCCACCGCAAACGTCCGGTTGACCCGTCAAGGAGGGCTTTTGGAGAAATAGATCTTGGGCTCAATCCCAACTCCTGGCTAAAAGGTCACTGGAACAAGTGCTCATTGCTTGGGGCTTGGTCCTTGGAGAAGGGTCAGTCGGCACCCAAAAGGGTGCACGGGGTCAGGTTTCCCCGCCGATTTAAACCTTTTGAAGAGCATCCTTATCTGTTGTTATCTGATAGAATATCTTTACCCTGGTCATATTTGGGGCACTTTGTTTTCTGAAATGTCTGTTTTCTGACTGCATAACATGCTACACAAATTCTGTTTGATGTTGATATCATTAAATGCAAAACTTTCCTATTATGAATAGTATGTCATGGCATTAACTTTTTGTTATTTGTTACAGACGCATGCTGTTGCCGAGTATATAGCACAGGTGAGATTCTTGTTCTATCAGCTTTTACACACACACACACATATTCTCACACACACAATGAATGAAGATATTGTAGTCATCATGGTATTTGTTAGTCAAAAATGATAGCCAGGTCTAATGTTCTATAAACTGTAGGAAGAGATGGACCGAAAGAATGGTTATTGGTGGTCACCAGACAGCAAATGCATAGCGTTTACTGAGGTGGATTCATCTGAGATACCTCTGTATAGAATCATGCACCAAGGTAAGAGTACAGTTGGTTCAGAGGCTCAAGAAGAACATGCCTACCCTTTTGCCGGGGCCTCAAATGTCAAAGTTCGTCTTGGGGTTGTTCCTGTTATTGGAGGACCCGTGACTTGGATGGATCTTTGCTGTGGTGGGAATCCTGATGATGAGTATTTGGCTAGAGTCAACTGGATGCATGGAAATATTCTTGTTGCACAAGTATTAAACAGGTCTCATTCCAAACTTAAGCTTGTCAAGTTCGATATTAAAACAGGGCAAGGTAAATGTATCCTCGTTGAAGAACACGACATGTGGATCAATCTACATGATTGCTTCACACCTTTGGATAAAGGAGGTGGCTTTCTTTGGGCTAGCGAAAAAACAGGATTTAGACATCTTTATTTGCATGATGAAAATGGGGTCTGTCTGGGACCATTAACACAAGGCGAATGGATGGTAGAGCAGATTGTAGGGGTCAATGAAGCCTCAGGTTTTATATATTTCACTGGAACTCTAGATGGTCCACTGGAGTGTCATCTGTATCGTTCTAAACTTTTTCCAACGAATGCATTAGAAAGCCCAGTGAAGCTAACCCATGGCAAAGGAAAGCATGTTGTGGTGCTTGATCATCAGATGCAGAAATTTGTAGATGTTCACGACTCACTAGATTCGCCTCCTACAGTATCACTTTGCTCCTTAAATGATGGTAGCTTAATTATGTCTCTTTATGAACAACAGGCTTCTGCAATTCCAAGAGTTAAGAATCTGCAACTCCAGCCTCCAAAAATCTACCAAATACAAGCAAAAGATGGTACCATTCTATACGGGGCTTTATATAAACCTGACGAAGAAAATTTTGGACCTCCACCATATAAAACTATGCTTTCTGTGTATGGTGGTCCTGGCGTACAGCTTGTCAGTGATTCATGGGCCAACACAGTTGATATGAGAGCTCAGTATCTTAGAAGTAAAGGCATCCTAGTATGGAAGGTGAGTCCCCAACCTTAGCTACTAACCTAGATTCTGCAATATGAATGAATGGTGCACTATGAATCCTGATAGCACTTGTTCTAAGTTTTGTCGGATTGCTCATTGCCCCTTAACACTTGTTCTATTTTTAAAATTACTTATTGGTTAGTTTCCTAATTATAACTGCATGAACTACAATAGAAAATTCTAGTCCTTTTATAAAAGGATTTTGGAGGTTTTAAGCCTTTAATTGGGGACTTTAGGCGACTTTCTAATTTGTTTGACCTGTTTTCTTTTTAGTTATATTTTATTTACCCTTTCATCTGTTGGAGATCTGATACGTTAGGTAAATTTGTTATATTTTCTGCCCCTGCACAAAATTTGTTAACTTTCTGTATGCTGGTGTACATTCTCCAGATGGATAACAGGGGTAGTTCCCGACGAGGACTAGCTTTTGAAGCTGCAATGAAGCACAACTTTGGGCGTTTTGATGCTGAGGACCAGGTTGATGGAGCCGAGTGGCTTATCAAAGAAGGGCTAGCAAAAGCAGGTAACATTGGATTGTATGGGCGGAGCTATGGAGGATACCTCTCTGCCATGGCTCTCTCAAGGTTTCCTGATGTTTTCAAGTGTGCCATTTCGGGTGCACCTGTGACCTCGTGGGACGGTTATGATTCCTTTTACACAGAAAAGTACATGGGTAAGCCTGATGAGAACGAATCAGGTTATTCATTTGGTTCGGTAATGAACCATGTGGGTAAGCTGAATGGGAAGCTGTTGCTGGTTCATGGTTTGATTGATGAAAACGTGCACTTCAGGCATACAGCCAGACTCTTGAATGCATTGGTAGGAGCTCGAAAGGTTTACGAATTGTTGATATTCCCGGATGCCCGACACATGCCTCGCCATCTGAAGGACTGTCTTTACATGGAAGAAAGAATATGGGACTTCATTCAAAGGAGTTTATGATGGAATTGTCGTGATTTATTTTGCTGTTTTTAGAAACTCTTCTATATATTACTAGCTTCATAACCCGCCCAATGGGCGGGTTAGCTTCATAATAACCCGCCCAAGTGGACATATATAAATAAAAAATAACGCCATCCATGTATTCTAAGAAGATAATAATAATGAATGCATAAAAAGTTGAGCCAGTAGTAACTATGTTCACCACATTTAGTTATTTCATCCAAAAGCAATACTTCATGAGTCTCAATTGTAAAATAATAAAATGTAATATTGTATCTGCATAAGGATATGTCAAATATCTTTAAACCGCTTAATGCAGAATTTGTGTTTTACTCGGAAGTTAGCATCCTTCCAGCTCCTCTTACTTGGCCCGTTATGGCTCCCATGGTTTATCGAAAGGGTAACCGCTGCTTGCACATTAATAACAAAATACATGATCAATACAACAAAACTAATCATTCTATTACAAACAGTTGGTTGTATTTACATGTTAAGCTACAAAGTTACACCACTTAAGACCACGATTACGACTACAACATAACCACTAAACTTCATTATTGTCCAATATAACGGTCCTTAATAGAACGCAACAAACGAATACAGTTATTCGGCGACTTGGTTCCGCCTCAACCTTTTACTCCAGTTCAATCGTATCATAATTCAAATACATTCAAATTACAGTTCTATAATCCCTTCTGTGACTGTAATAACTACTCGTAGAATCCGGACACTATTTATTTGTGGGAAAGAGATGTTTACACTTACAACAAAATATATGAATATTACATATTTACCCATTTCATAACCCGCCCGGTTGGGCGGGTTCGCTTCATAATATTAGTTGACGGATTTTAAGCTTATGTACATAATCCCAATAATGAATAAAGCAAATATCTTAAACACAAAAATGTAAAATAATAATAATAATAATAAAAATAAAATAAAAAAAATAAAAAGAAAGTGTTCATGTAATATATATAAAAATAACAATGAAAAGTATGAGAACAAATAAAGTACATTTCCTTATTCATATACGAATTAAAAATTCGTTGTACACAACGTTGGATGTCGAGTTTGTGTATTCGCCGTCTTAATCAAAACAAAGAACCTTCAAACCTTTTATCGTCTTGACTCTTGAAACAGCCACGTAAAGTTGTCCATATGAGAATACCGGCATTTGTAGAAACAACCTACAATCTTGTATATTCGGACCTCAATAGGAGAACAATGCTCCGATTGGTACTGACTCGCGAATTATCCGCTCCAAACTGTCACCAATACAAAGTGTCATTAATCATATCATGGAAAGTGTCCATTGGTCATGTTTGTGAAAAATTGTATCATCTTTTTTCATATAGTGAAACCGACTCATATATATAAATGACTAATAAAATTTATTAAAGAGATGAATGAAAGTGTGTTGGCTGGTCGCTCATTTTTATCATCCTGATATTTTTATTGAGGCATGACCTAACCCTCATGCCTCAGGCCCACCCAATCAATTTTTCCCCCAATACACATGATCCTCGTGAAAGCTCTATCAGTGAACTTTTTGATATATGCATAGTTAGGCCGATTCTCTACTGTTCATTATAAAGGATGCCATAAAAAACTACTTCAATCTAATAACATCAGTTTGCTACCTCATTGTCACTAAATAACATAAAGATTAAATAACACTGCTATTTTAATGTTAATCTCTTATAGATTGATCTTGTAACGTAATAGATGCTTGAGTGAGTATTATGTAATCTTTATCAACAAATAAAAAGTCAAGAGGTAAACTTACCGTAGTTTTGCTTTACCTTAGTGAATATGTGAATGGCTTTCAAAATCAAATCCCATTTCTTGTGCTTCAGTGGTCCCTTGCGTCATCTGCAAGATAAATTTGAATAGATAGCAAACTCACGAAGATCTGATGGCGAAAAGGTCTCTGAATAACATTCAAGCGTTGAAGTCTTGGATGAGAGCATGTAGCAACTGAATAGACCTCAAACGTAAATCAACCGACAATCAAGCATTAAAACTAAAAACACAAACGTAAATCTCAATTCAAATCTCTTTCGGAAAACGACCTCGGAAGATCAATTTATCCCTTGTCCTCAAGTGAATTTTGGTTCGAACGGGAAAACGTACAAATATTAAAATTGCCCCGTCTATCTATAACGAATCAAGGCCAAGCTGTTGACCTGACTAGTAGAAACTCCCACCCGAATTATAACTTTTAATATGTAGTAAATCGATATTCTGGGAATCTTGGTTAAAAGTTTGACTAAATAAATTCTGAATAAGCAAAATTGACTAAATCAAAGAAACCACATACCAAAAAGCTTATGATATTGATATCTTCACAAAACACACGCACACGCACGAACACGACTAATTTCAGCTTTGGCCAACCAATGTTGTAGCTATAACGCTTATCAGGGTGATAATGCAACGCCAAAGCATTGAGGCAACAATGATTAGCCTAAGCCTAAGCTCAACAAGTGTACATGATTTATGCATTGTGCTTGAGCATGGCTCCAAAAAGGCTCAACTTTAATTCAAATTTATATAAAGTTATTTTTCATAACCAAACTAATTTAAAATGTATATAAACATTATGTTCTCGATACACGACATTTATAATTGTATATGTACTTTATTACGAGTAACTCGCAAGGCAACTACCACCTTAAGAAAAAATCTGAATATACACACATCAAATTGTCCGGTGGTTAATGGTCATACATGAAAAAACTTAAGGCACTCTTTTATCCAATGGTTATTCTCAATTAAACTTACAATAACTTTTGTTGGTGAAAAAATTGATGGTGAAACTGATACACTTACCCACCAAACATTTATTGTAGTTTATTGAAAATCTAAAACACGCGCAGGTTTGTGCATAAATTCAACACTACCACAAAACCCATACGATCTCTCAAACACAACCTTCGGTAAACCACCCATATTAACACAGTCCTTGGTAAAAATTTAAGTGTGAGTTATTTCCTTTTTTTACAAAAACTATATTTGTTCCGGACTACCTTCTCATGATATAAATCTGCTCTTTTTGTCTTGACAACGGTGTTGTCCGTGAACTAGACTACCTTCATAATGAGGTTAGACACTCGTTTTGATTGTGAATACTCATATTATTTGATGTTTATATGATAAAACAAAGTAACTTTTTTCAACATTTAAGTGTTTTCTTTTGTGTATTTGGCTATATGGCATAAACTACTTATTAAAAAAAGATGTTAGTAATGATTTGACTAATATTTGAGTCTAGATTTCATATTTGGTCGTGGTGATTGTTTTGAAGTAATTTTGTGATACTTTTTTCTGCGATTTGTGTTGTCAAATTTTTAACATGATGGTTTTGTTTTAGTTGTTAAAATCGTAGTTATTGCGTGTTGTTTTGATAATCTTAAGTTTTCGTAGTATAACAAGGCATAACCTTGCGACACCTGCCCTCTACTGAATTAGCAATACCCGTATGCATGGAATGTTTTTAAAAGTATAATTATAACTTTTAATATGTAGTAAATCAATATTTTAGGAATCTTGGTTAAAAGTTTGACTAAATAAATTCTACAAAAACAAAATTGACTAAATCAAGAAACGACAAAAGATCCGTATAGATCCCTAAATTACCATAGATCTCAAAATGTGATCTCAACCACCCATCTAACTTTAATCCAATGGCTAATATTAATTTTAATTTTAATTTAATTATTCACTAAAGGATATTTTGGTAATTATACTATCTAACTCAATCAAACAAGATTTCTCATTCACTTTTTTGGCTGGTTACACACACACTACTTTCACACACTAACCACCACCAAACCACCATATCAAACCCTAACCATTATAGCACCAGCAGCCGTCATTTACACCACCATCGGCGACCGTCCACGTTACCACCAGAATCAGATCCGTCACCAAACTCTAACAACGAGAGTCACTAGCCACCGTCGCTCAAACAGCTACCACTGCCGTCACACACAACCAGCCCTCTAAAACCGCCGCCGAACAAACAATATTCAGTGAGTGGTCTCAATTTATTATTAAGCTTATATGTGTTGTAATTATTTTTATTTTATTATTTTTTTTTAATAGATTTTGCTATAGTTTTGTCTTTTGAAAATGATAAAGATTTGTATTTTGAAAATGATAATTTAGGATGTGGGGTTGTGATTGATGATGATGATAAGTGTCTGTAAGGTGTTTGACCAAAAATAAGCATATAAGCACTTTTATCTAAACACCTACAACTATAATATGCTTAATTGTAAACTGATAAGCACTCAAATAAGCAATTAATCACAAACACCCTCCAAGTTAAACATAACAATCAAACAGTTAATGATTTTATAACAAACTTTATGTGCAGTGGGCAAAGAAATTGTTGATACATGTCTTGATCGAGTCCGAAAGTTAGCTGACAATTGCACTGGCTTGCAAGGCTTCATGGTCTTTAATGCAGTAGGTGGTGGGACCGGTTCGGGCCTAGGTTCCCTTCTTTTAGAACGCCTTTATGTCGAATATGGCAAAAAACCAAAACTTGGTTTCTCTATCTTCCCATCACCACAAGTTTCAACCGCAGTTGTTGAGCCTTATAATAGTGTCTTATGACTCTTATCAACTCACTCCCTTCTTGAACACACGGATGTTGTGGCGTTACTTGACAATGAAGCAATAAATGATATATGTAGGCGTGCATTGGACATTGATAAGCCAACTTACACAAACTTAAACCGTTTAATCTCTCAAATAATCTCCTCGTTAACAACTTCATTGAGGTTTGATGGAGCAATTAATGTCGATATTACTGAATTTCAAACAAACTTAGTTCCGTATCCTAGGATCCGTTTTATGCTTTCATCATATGCACCTGTGATATCTGCTGCTAGAGCTTATCATGACCAGAACTCGGTGGGTGAGATTACAACTGCGGTGTTTGAGCTGTCTAACATGATGGCTAAATGTGACCCGAGACATGGGAAGTATATGGCTTGTTGTTTAATGTATCGCGGTGATGTGGTTCCTAAGGATGTTAATACTGTTGTTGGCTCCATCAAGACTAAGCGTACTGTTCAGTTTGTTGACTGGTAAGAAAATAGTTTACATTATTGTTTCGAGTTAATTACATAAATTGTACATATGGTTTGGTGAAAATCGTCATCCTCGATACTATTTGCCTAATGGAAGAACCAAAACTGAAAGCTAGAAGTTAGGGACCAGGTAAGCAAATAGTATCAAGGAGTGACAATTTTCTTTATCTATTCAAACCACATAACAGTTTACGTAATTCACTTCTTCTTTTTCTTATTTCAATATGGTTCGGATTCATGTAATGTCAAAAGCTGTAATTTTACATGATTGTGTATTTTCAGGTGTCCCACGGGTTTCAAGTGTGGAATCAACTACCAGGCTCCACGGTGGTTCCTGGTGGTGATCTTGCAAAGACAAAGCGTGCAGTTGCCATGATAAGCAACAACACTGCTGTGGCCGAGGTTTTTAACAGGATTGACCATAAGTTTGATCTTATGTATGCGAAACGAGCATTTGTACATTGGTATGTGGGTGAAGGAATGGAAGAATCTTCTGGCTTATCACCTGTAGAACTGCTCGCAAAGGCACTAGAAGTGTTATGAACTTAATTCAACTATTTTTAATTGAATTCCTTTTTGTTTGATGTTCTAGCAGCTTTGGTATCACACTAAATAAAAATGCAATTTGTAAAGTTAAACTATGAAAATCACATGTGATTCGTTTGTAAATCACATGTGATTCGTGAGTAAACCACATGTGATTCACCTTAAAAAATAATGTGAGGTAAAATCACATGTGATTCGAGGTAAATCACATGTGATTTGCATATCAACTTGCGTAAAAATACAACAGCAACTAAGAAGGATTATGACTTGAACCTGTCTTTTTTCTTATGATTTTTTTTTAAAACATAAGCACCTAAAATCAAGACATTCATATCAATCAATAATCATCACTCATACGTACATAAAGTACCTAAAAGCTAATACTACAATTACATTCGGTGATAACGACTTCACAAGTTGAATAACCTAACACATAAAGTACCTAAAACCTAATCATCTTCCACTTGCATTTCTTTGACACCTTCTTACTCTCATCACTTTCAGAATCTTCGTCGGAATCTAATAACATCCTTTTAGAAACATCCTTTTTCTCTAAATAGGATTAACTCCATACTCACAACCGTCGCACATTAAGAGTTGTGATATATGAGTCACGTAGACGGAGCCTTTGTCTCAAGTAGGGATCACCCTCGAGAAGATTCTTATGACCAGCAATCTATGACAAGAAAGAAATTATGTTACAATATGTTGAACTTTGACTCTTATATTTTCTGCAAACTTGCTTAAAAAAAATTGGAATTTGACAGTTAAGAAAACCATTTAAACGGGGATATTTTGATACATTTCTGTTAGTAATTCGTACCTTAAGAACAAGATTCTTGGTTTCCTCATAGTTTGCTCTCAAAGATTCAACAAACGACCATAAGTCTTCAGAGACAAGAAGCTTATCATTCAAAGCAGCAATACCAGGGTCACCCTTAGCAAACACCATTTCGATTAAATCAATGGTGACTCTAAAGAAAGGCCATGTTTTGTACATTTCTTGTAGCATGTGAAGATTCTTGATGTCCTTTTCTATGGCGTACTTAAGTGCTGCACCAAACCCAAGCCAAACCGGAAGATGGAACCTGGTTTGAGTCCATGCGAAGATCCATGGAATGGCTCTGAGTGATTCTATTCCGCCACTTGGTTTTCGTTTTGATGGACGACTACCTATGTTCATCCGTCCATATTCAAGTTCTGGTGTGGCCTGTAAGCATATCGAGAGATAAAAATCAGAATAAAGAAGACATATGTGTGATATGACAAAGTGAAAAGAAAATACAGTGCATCACAGAACTGATGATAACGATACTAACCAGTCGGAAATACTCGACAAAACGTGGTTCCTTGAAGACAATCTCACGGTACTGTTCAGTTGCATGAACTGCTATCTCATCCATAAGTGCCCGCCACTCGGGTTGTGGTGAGATGGGACCACCCGTAACGGTTTTTTCACATGGCATTCCCGTTGAAGCAACTCAACCGCCAACACATCAGAAGGTGACGTAGCCATGGAGATGATGTAAGCACCGAAACAATCCGATGGAAGTTCGGCTAGAATCACATATGATTCTTGTAGAATCACCTATGATTATTGTAGAATCACCTGTGATTCTACAAGAATCACATATGAAATGATTCTACAAGAATCATAGATAAAACAGAATCTACTAATATACAAAATAAGCTGGAAAAGCCAAAAAAAATTAGCTGAATACACTACAATTTCTTCATCAATCACTCTCTTCAATGCCCAAAAAGCCAAAAAAGTGAGAAAACAAAATAAAACAAAAGAAGCTAATCATACATCACCACGTACTCCCACTGAAAACGACATTCCCCACATGTTTGAAAACGACATGTAGGCGCAAAAATTGAATACTGCCCAGCCCATAGAGTATCTCCTCAGCTAAATTACAAAATAATTATATATTACCAAATCAGCTAAATTACAAAATAATTATATAATCTGAAGTTCAGATGTAAATTCAAACGATTATCTTCTGATATATGCATATATACTAGGTACTCATAACTAGCGTGATCTCAAACAAAAAAGGCCACTTGTTGATAATAATGGACTTACATCTTTTGTTTTTCCAAATTACAATGTTTCTTTCTCTTTTAATCACGTGAATGGACTAAAAGGTATTATATTTGACTATCTTTTACACCTTAAGTTGTTGTTTGTTTAACCGTGTGTTGACGTGAGACCAAGTGGAACCATCGTTCCATGCATATGGAAAGTCAGGTACTGTGAAGGGGCCTGTGGCGTGCGTGAATTAATGTGTCGGGTGCTATAGTGTTGGCACATATGATTCTACAAGAATCACATGTGATTCTACTAGAATCATATATGATTCTACAAGATAAGCTGGAAAAGCAGAAAAATTAGCTGAATCACCACAAAACAGAATCTACTAATTGTCTTTTTTTCCCTTCAAGCTCACTTCACTACCTTCTAATATAAAAAATAAGCTGAAAATGAACAGAATCTACAAGAATCACGTGTGATTTTACCTGCAATTTCTTCTACAACATATCATGGATCATTTTTGAGTGTGCTTTAGTCAGTGATCATGAATTTTTTCTGGTAAATGCACCGTCAAAATAATCAGATTCGGAGGAGCAAGTAAAAAGTTTACTGAGATAAAATACATGTCTCTGTGTTTTATTCAACTAGCGAAAATACAAATGTGCTAACTATTTATAAACTATCTCTAGCTCAAATCAAGTGATTGTTACCATCATTGTTAGCTATAAAACACAAACAATTCAAATATCCTTCACTCCTTCACTCCTACTTGGCAAAAGAGATTCATCCAAAAATAGCAAATGAAACACACAGCCTATTTTCTTAATCATTACACAAAGACAAGTTGAAGTTGAATAATATAGTTGGTATAAACAGGCAACCTTATCAAATGACCCTAGCTAGTAAGTGGGGTTTATATAAAAACTAGAAATAGAAATGGGTAATTAAGGTTTAACCTCCAGAACCAATGAAAGGTGTTTTGTAAACTGGAAAGGCTCCAAGTCTGGTAGAAGATGAAGCTGTTGATGATGTTGTCATACTTAACCCTCCAACAAAAAAAAAAATCTTCTTCAATTTCTGTAATTTCTTCAAGTTCTGGTAAATCTTCTTCACGATCTGATTCAAGCCCATTCTAGAATTCAAGAACCTATTTTTGTAGATCGATTTGTTTTTGCACTTCTATAACATCAATCAAGTGATTTTCAACCATTTTTAACGAATAACATATTTAATTACGGTTTACGACGGTGATTTGTATGGTTTTGACGGTGATAATGACGGTTATATGGAGGATTTGACGGTGTACGGTGGCGGAGCGACGGCGGCGGCAGATATGACGGTTGGATTTGACAGATCGACAGTTGGATTTGACGGTGATGATGACAGTTGGATTTGACGGTGATGATGATAACGGTTATATGGAGGAGCAGCGGAGAGAAGTGTCAGTTATATGACGGTGATGAAAGTGTTTTTCAGTGTGTGTTTGTGATGGAAAAGAATGAAGTTTTTTTTTTTTTTTTTTTTTTTTTAAATCTAGTTGACTTTTTTGCCCTTTCAAGTGTAAATGGCTGATTTGATCTCAGCCTTTGGATCGAATTGGATTGGATGGTTGGGATGGGTTTAGTGGTTCTATGGACAATAATGGGTCTCTAGGGATCTCAACTCAATGGCCTTTTCAAGAAACTACATACCAAAAAGCTTATGATATTGATATCTTCCCAAATTTGTCACTCTATAAAGGTTTTCTTCAACTAACTTTGTAATATTTAGAGACTTCATATTTCACTTTTGCCCTTAGTTTTAAGTCAAACAAATAATATGAGTTTTTAATAAACGAGTTAATTAAGGATCGAGTACAAATAAGTTTTGTAAAAAAAATTCAAACTTTTTCAAAAAATACACCTTAATCATCAATTAAACTACACATACAATAATAAACTTATAAATTGTATATATACTTAATATTGGAATGCCAAATTGTTTTCTTTAACTTTGGTACTTTTTGAAATTTAAAATCCAACTCGCATTCGCTTGAAATAACAGTTCTTATAACAAATCGTGTATCCTTTCACAAACTCAAATTTTAGTAACATGCCTTTACTTTTAAAGTTCTATTTTAATACCTTTTAAAGTATGTTACTATTAAAATAATTGTTACTCTATTCTTATTAGAAAGTATTTGAATAAATCATTATAAGCATATCAATTGAGATTTTTGCTAATTCATCGTCTTTTTTTTTGAACTTCTATTGTATAAATTGTGTATCAAATCATCATCTATGGTTTCTATTTATTTAATGTGATTTGTTCATTTGTTGGTTTGGATGTCTTCTTTCGCTTACTTTGTTATTGAAGTCTATGAAGCATGTTCTATTGCGGGACATGTTTTTATTTTTCTTTTCTTTCCAAAGTCAACATCATATTAAATTATGACCATTGACCAATTAAAGGATTATGGTTATTCAAATACACGTCTAGTCTAGTCGTTTCTTTACTCTCACCTGTGCCACTGCCAAAAGCTTACTCCACCCCCTCTCTATAAAACCTTTTTCGGCCTATATCAAACAACTCATATAAACACACCATTAAAGATAAAGAGAACCCTAGCTTTCCTTAAAATAAAAAGTTACCATAGCTTTCCTTAAATGGATGTATTCAGGCTCTTAAAGTTCTAGCATAATGGTGGCATTGGTGAAGGATTTAAGGAGAGCCAAATTAAGAAGGATTTTACAGATACAAAATTTAAGTGTGTGAATTAAAGCGTAGGGTTTCCTCAAATGGGACTATGGTGGTTGAGAGTTTCCATACTGCAAACACCTTCTTCCTCTATAACTTCACCTTCAAACCAACACTATTTTAACACTGTACTAAATATAAACTTTCTCCCTTTTTTTTTAAAATTAAATATCTCGCAAACCGTTAATCGTTACGCGAAAAAAAAATCATACTATCGTGACGAGAATTAAATTATCTTTTTATAGATATGCATTATTATATACTTTCGACGAACTTTTTTTTTTCAAAATTTTCGCCCAGAAAAATCATACGTGATTTGTAAAAATCACATGTGATTTTCACAAATCATATGTGATTTTGCTGGGCGAAAATTATTAAAAAACAAAGTTCGTCGAAAGTATAGAGAAATGCATATCTATAGATAGATAATTTAATTCTCGTCGCGATAGTGTATTTTTTGTAGCTTGAAGATTTATTGTTTGCAAGATATATTGTTTTTTTTTTTTTTAAAGGTGAAAAATGGTTTTTTATTAATATAGATAAAAAATGGATGGCTAAAATTGGTTCTTTTGATCTATGACAAATATGAGATTTATATTGATCTCAACTCATAGTTTGTAACACAAAATGAACAAGCATTTAAAAGGAGTACTTAATCAGACAAAATTATTCAATGCTCCTTGATTCAGATTTCCCCAGCTTCCTTGTTGGCAAATCCTAAAACTACATCTTCACTCGAGTCTACAAGTTTGAAGGCCATGGCATGTAACTCTGACTCTCCTTTGTAGATGACATTGATGCCATCCACCAATTCCTCAAAAATATAACCTTATTCCCATGAGCTTGGTTGGGAAACAAGTACTTTTATAATCTCTCGGAGAAAAGTTTCAAAAATATAACCTTGTAGGTGTAGTTTAATTGATGATTCAGTTTTTTTTTTTTTTTTTTTTTTTTTTTTTTTTTTGGGAAAAAGTTTGATTTATTTTTATTTTTTTTTTACAAAACTTATTTGTACTCGATCCTTAATTAACTCGTTTATTGAACACTCATATTATTTGTTTGACTTAAAACTAAGGGCCAAAGTGAAATACGAAGTCTCTAAATATTACAAAGTTAGTTGAAGAAAACCTTTATAGAGTGACAAATTTGTGAAGATATCAATATCATAAGCTTTTTGGTATGTAATTTTATGTCATTCTAATTTTAAAACGCACACATGCCTGCCACTCTACATCGATGCTAACAACAAATTTTAAACATCTCCTTGTTTGGACGAGACACTACGAATACACCTTTTACGACTCGGAAATAAAAATCTATTTCTTTTAAACACTCGCCTAACTATAGAAAATATAATGAGCATGAAGCCATCTTGGGCAAGGATAAAAAAATGCTCGACTTCCCGGATTCACAAGAACATGGATACCGGTGGGCCAGGAAGATGTCAGGAAACGGTAATATTAATTGTTACCAAAGCTCAAAATATGTTTACTTTTAAGTTTAAGAAACAAAGACAATGCTCATTGACGATTTCTCCTAAATTCATCCTTCACCTACTTTTTCTCAATGCAAAGTTAACTAAAAAAACATAAAAGGTTACAAACTCCGAAAGACTACGAGTAAGAGACCGGAACAACAAAAAACAAAGAAAAGCGCAATGTTTGTTTTGGTGGCAGAGCGAATGAAGCTACTAATCTTGAGCTGGAATTCTCTCTCAACTATAAGTATCTCATATTCATCCATTCGCATCATTTTGAAAGTGTGTGTAAAAGAGGAAGGAATTAGTACAGTGTTAAAATAGTGTTGGTTTGAAGGTGAAGTTATAGAGGAAGAAGGTGTTTGCAGTAATGAAACTCTCAACCACCATAGTCCCGTTTGAGGAAACCCTACACTTTAATTCACACACTTAAATTTTGTATCTGTAAAATCTTTCTTAATTTGGCTCTCCTTAAATCCTTCATCAATGCCACCATTATGACAACTTTAAGAGACTCAATATATATCCATTTAAGGAAAGCTATGGTAACTTTTTATTTTAAGGAAAGCTAGGGTTCTCTTTATATTTAATGGTGTGTGTATAAGCTGTTTGATATAGGCCGAAAAAGGTTTTATAGTGAGGGGGTGGAGTAAGCTTTTGGCAGTGGCACAGGTGAGAGTAAAGAAACGACTAGACTAGACGTGTATTTGAATAACCATAATCCTTTAATTGGTCAATGGTCATAATTTAATATGATGTTGACTTCGGAAAGAAAAGAAAAATAAAACATGTCCCGCAATAGAACAAGCTTCATAGACTTCAATAACAAAGTGAATAGCGAAAGAAGACATCCAAACCAACAAATGAACAAATCACATTAAATAAATAGAAACCATAGATGATGATTTGATACACAATTTATACAATAGAAGTTCGAAAAAAAAGACGATGAATTAGCAAAAATCTCAATTGATATGCTTATAATGATTTATTCAAATACTTTCTAATAAGAATAGAGTAACAATTATTTTAATAGTAACATACTTTAAAAGGTATTAAAATAGAACTTTAAAAGTAAAGGCATGTTACTAAAATTTGAGTTTGTGAAAGGATACACGATTTGTTATAAGAACTGTTATTTCAAGCGAATGCGAGTTGGATTTTAAATTTCAAAAAGTACCAAAGTTAAAGAAAACAATTTGGCATTCCAATATTAAGTATATATACAATTTATAAGTTTATTATTGTATGTGTAGTTTAATTGATGATTAAGGTGTTTTTTTGAAAAAGTTTGAATTTTTTTTACAAAACTTATTTGTACTCGATCCTTAATTAACTCGTTTATTGAACACTCATATTATTTGTTTGACTTAAAACTAAGGGCAAAAGTGAAATACGAAGTCTCTAAATATTACAAAGTTAGTTGAAGAAAACCTTTATAGAGTGACAAATTTGTGAAGATATCAATATCATAAGCTTTTTGGTATGTAGTTTCTTGATTTAGTCAATTTTGTTTTTGTAGAATTTATTTAGTCAAACTTTTAACCAAGATTCCTAAAATATCGATTTACTACATATTAAAAGTTATAATTATACTTTTAAAAACATTCCATGCATACAGGTATTGCTAATTCAGTAGAGGGCAGGTGTCGCAAGGTTATGCCTTGTTATACTACGAAAACTTAAGATTATCCGAACAACACGCAATAACTACGATTTTAACAACTAAAACAAAACCATCATGTTAAAAATTTGACAACACAAATCGCAGAAAAAGTATCACAAAATTACTTCAAAACAATCACCACTACCAAATATGAAATCTAGACTCAAATATTAGTCAAATCATTACTAACATCTTTTTTTAACAAGTAGTTTATCATATAAACATCAAATAATATGAGTATTCACAATCAAAACGAGTGTCTAACCTCATTATGATCCAGTTAAGTAACACCCAGATGTAAATTCCGATGCATTCTGATTTTGGGGGTGTTACATTATTAAATTCAAATATTTATCGGGGGTGATAACGCAATGCCAAAACTATGATAGCATTGAGGTAACAATGATTAGCCCAAGCCTAAGCTCAACAAGTGTACATGATTTATGCATTGTGCTTGAGCATGGCTCCAAGAAGGCTCAACTTTAATTCAAATTAATATAAAGTTATTTTTCATAACCAAACTAATTTAAAATGTATATAAACATTATGTTCTCGATACACAACATTTATAATTGTATATGTACTTTATTACGAGTAACTCGCAAGGCAACTACCACCTTAAGAAAAAATCTGAATATACACACATCAAATTGTCTGGTGGTTAATGGTCATACATGAAAAAACTTAAGGCGCTCTTTTATCCAATGGTTATTCTCAATTAAATTCACAATAACTTTGGTTGGTGAAAAAATTGATGGTGAAACTGATACACTTACCCACCAAACATTTATTGTAGTTTATTGAAAATCTAAAACACGCGCAGGTTTGCACTCTTTTAGTCCCTATTTTGGATGAGCCATTAGTTTGACCGTTAAGTGTTTAAATAATATTTTCCGTTAGTCCCTCCGTTAATATATTTTGCATCGTTAGTCCTCATTGTATAAACTAACGTTGGTCTTACTTGGAACATGTACTGAACAAAAATTAACTCTCTAATAAGTGAGTTACCCACATTTCTTTTTTCATCTTCTTCAAAAATTAACAACTACTCTCACCCTCACCTTCATCTTCATCTTCACTCCCATTTTCGCACACACATCCAAACACCCCCCAAATTTTATGTAAACCTGTAACAAAATGAAGAAACTAAAAAACTATTACACACATCCAAACACCCTCCAACAACACAAACACAAATGAATCATCTACCCTTTAACCATCACATCAATCCTCACTCTCCTTTTACTCCTCATCGGAACCCTAACTTCATCCACCGGAACAACCCTAACTCCACCGCTCCTCCGCCGCTTCACCACTACACCTTCCTCCATCTTCATCGAACACAAACTCCACTCCCTCCGTCCATCCCACGCGCCGCCGCCTCCTCGTCTCGCCTACCTAATCTCCGGATCCAAACACGAACTCCACCCCCTCCGTCCAGATTCAAACCCTTTAAACATCCCAGCCATCAACCTTTTTCTTTTAGGTGAAACCCATTACAATTTTATTGGACCTCGAATAGTCAACTCACCTATCATCTTTCATTAAGCTTCGAAAACCACCAAACAAGTTATAATCCTTCCTGATATCTCCTGTTTAACACATGATTGGCCTCAAACAGTCAACTTAAATCAACCACGGATGTGGTCAAATAAAGTCAAACCAATTGAAGACAACTAACCAAGGAGTATAGTGTTTTCCCGGGTCGTTATATCCCAGCGAAGCGTGAAATTGTGTTTAAAGACGAATTGTGATCAAGTGTTATTGAATGGAAAAGGGGATTTGAAATTATTGAACTAAGGAAATAAAAGATAATAGCTTTAAACAAGCTATGAAAATAAATACAAGAAACCAATTTACTTAAAAAAGTTTAAAATCTAAAAAACGTACGTTTAAATTTAAATAAACGTAAATGTACAAAATAAAAAGTGAGATTTGATAAATAAAAGGCCTACGGATATGAAAATTATATTTTTACAATCCTAATAATAAAAGAAAATTATTGGAAAAAGAAAATTATTTATTTGACTTATTAATTAATTATTATTAATTAAAAACTATTTTTAACTATTAAATAATTACCTAAAAAGTAAGAAAATAAGAAATAAACCTAGAAAAATGAAATTATGACTTAGATAAATCTAAAATATTATAAAACTTATTTTAAAACTAAAAATATATTTTTTACACTTTTTATCTAATTATTATTAATTAATTACTTATTAATTAATATTTAAACTAATTAAAATTCTAATAAATACTAAATGATCAAAGAAAAATCTGAAAATTTTTCTATAAATATTATTAAGTGAAAAGAAGCTAAGAAAATTATAAAAATGAAAAATGCTTAATTAAAATTTAAAAAGATAAATTCTATTAAATAGAAGCTATCACTATTTTTCTGTTTTTGTTTTTCTTAAGGTCTAATAATATAATTATATTTTTCCTAGATTATAAATGACAAAAGAAAATTATAAAAAAAAGATTTATATTTTTCTGATTAAAACTCTATTTATTATGATTTAATTACTATTTTAAACTAATTAAAAAGATTAAAAATATCAAATGACTTAGGAAAAATCTGAAAAATTTAGGTTAAGTCTAAATTAATATTTAAAGGCTAGTAAAATTAAAATCAAAAGTTTAATAAGCTCTGATAAGCAGATGGGCAGATAAGCAGTTGAGCTAATAAGCTAAAAATAAGCTAATAAGCTCAAAACTCAACCAAATGCTCAGGACAGGCTTAACCAACTTATATAAGCTTAAATCAACTTAAAGCAAACAGATAATCCCACAAATAAAGCAATTGAGCACTTTAGCAAATGCAAAATTCTCACAGAAATTCAGGAAAATGACAAATTTGCAGGGCAAATTAAGCAGTTGAATTAAGCAGAAAAGTTGAATATCAAGGGGGCAAAAGTAAGCTAGTACTACTGGGTATTCAGAAAACAAAAAAGCAAGGCCAGAGCTTATGTGGATAAGCCACAATTGAGGTAAGTTCAGCTGGTTCAGCAATCAGTATATACTGATTGCTTTGCACAAAGTTGTGCAGAAAAATGCACAAGTGCAGGGGTTCTGGGCTTTTGTAAACTCACTAAAGGGACTAATGTGATCTTAAAAATGCCAAGGTTATGGTCCAAATAAGCTTCTAGCTTATTATGGCTTGTATGAGCTTTTGACAGCCTAATTTCAACACAAATCACTAAAAACTTGATTTTACACCTAAATTACTTATTAGATCTAGAAAACAGCTTATAATGGCTTATAAAAGCTGGATCAAAGTTAGTCTTATGGCAAATCTACAGTAGAAGCTATTTTGGACCTAGTGACAGCTTAAACCAAACACCTCTTTATGAAACTGTTTTGGTTATTTTGAACTGAAAATAATTATTAAGCTAAGATTTTGTACTAAACTAACTTTAACTAACTTATGTAAAAGCTAATGGGTAATTAAAAGCTAGGTATAAGCTTTTTAGAAGCTATATGAAAAACAAGGCAAGAATTGAAAGAAGAAGCTTACAACTAATTTGGACTGTGAAACAAAGAACAAGGACCAAGAACTAACCTAGCTTGTTAACAACTATTTGATTTATTCGTACCGGACGAATTAAATTGGAATGTTAGATCAACTAACGCATTCATAGGCTATGAATGGTGATAGTTACGGTCGAGAGTAAGAAGTTTTTAACACTTAATATTCAGTGTTCTAGCGATTCGAGACTAGGGGATTTTTAATGGTAGTGATTTGTAACTTAATGGTCGTGAATAGTAAAATAACGGATACTTTTCTCCACCTATATTCCCTTTTTAACTTTCCCCTTTTTCTCATTTCACCTTTTTCATTCATCACTTTTATTTCAAATTCATCTCTCTAAAAATATCATGCCGCGATCGCTATAGTATTTGCAGCCATGTTCATTATTTTTGCCGTCGCTGGTTTGGCTCTTCTTCCCGGCGAAGATACCGGCGGTTGGATCGGATACTTGTTGGTTATCGTACCCCTCACAATCCTAGCCATTTTTGCGGATGACTTTTGGAAGTGAGGGTCGCGAGCTAGTGTGGTTAGAATGTATCTTAGTGGTGTGTCGAATAAGTTTCGTTTATGCTTAATCCGGGTCCTTAATGACTCGGTTTTTATTTATCTTCCAGAATAATCAAGGTACTTCATCCTATGATGGCGCTTGCTATTGCTGGGTTGGTGGTGGTTTTTGTTGCTATGGCGGATCAACCTATTGAAGACTCTATGCCTTTTATTGTGTTTATTGTACTATTAGCACTTCCGATGTTAATCATCTCGCTATGTATTAATTTTCGTGGGTTCTAATAAAATTTATGTTATTTGTGTTTTCCTCATCTTGTTGTGAATTCTTATAGTTTCTAATTTCGTACCTTCCTTGATTCCTTATAATAAGGTAATGGGTAATAAGTGTAGATCTTGCTAAGGTTTGGTTAAAATAAGGCTCATGAACAATTTATTTTGTCTCAAAATTTTGTGTTGGAATGAAAATTGTTATTAAAATTTTGAAAAGATAGCTGTTCCATTTATAACATGATTCTTCCTAAATTATACATAGGTAGCTAGGCTATGTATAATTGAGGATCAAATGATGTAACGCTTGGTTCAGTCAGTGGGGTATTTATGCTTGTTCAAAGAGTTTTATACGGTTCAACTAAAATAGTTTTGTCACAAAATCAGACATTCCCTGAGTATTTTCAAAAGAATTTGAAAAGTTGTTGTTCATATACCGAGGGTAGTTAAGAGATTTTCTAAAGTGGTATGTGGATGTTCTTGGTATAGCCCTAAGTTTTAGGTGAGGATTTCTTACAATGTGGTATCAACCTATGGTTTGGTCAATATGGAGTTAATTAAATCCTTAGGGTAATATCTGTGTGTTGTTACATAACGACTTAAGGGAGATAAGTGAAAATGAAATGTGTGTGTGACTTTGGCAGTGAAGAATGAGTGGGTTTTTATAGAGGTAGCTACACCATTGTTTGACTATATTATCCTCGAGTTACTGTTCGAATGATTCATTATTTCTCTTAGCATGCGTATGACTTAGAAATTATTAGGAGGTTTGGTATTTTTTGTCTCTAGTCGATGGAGTATATCAGTAATATATATGCACACGTTATCTTATTTGAGTCCAAAAAGGAAGAGTTAACAAAGCATCATGATTCTCTGTTCTTTTAATCATAGGAAAGCATGGATGGAACTTTGTCTCTAGTAGTTGGAAGATATCCATATTAGATTAGATATTTTTGATTGAGTGTGTCAGTGACTAAGCGTGTGAATGAGTGGAGGCAAGCTAAGAAGCAAATCCATACTATCTTGTCTCTATTTGTTTGGTTTATGCCTATATTTGATTTGGTATTTTGGTTGAGCATGGCAGCCCTTAACCGAATGAATGAGTGTTGGTTTTTAGTTGTTGGCATGAATGTATATTCGATTGTTTTCATTCAATGAGTGTCAATTACACGCCTACTGCTACTTTGATTGACTTTTGTAATCATGAGAAGGTATGGGAAGATTTTAAAGAACTTGTCTTATATTGTTGGAGTATGTATATGTTCGATTGGTACATTTGCTTTGGAGGGACTTGGCCGACCGAATTTCAAAAATAACAAAGAAGTGTGGCTGGGAAGTTGGGCTGGTGGAACACGTGTGATGTTGGGCCAAATTGTAAAGCAGCCATTTGGTTTTGCAAGTATTTAGTGAAAAGTTTATAGGTAATAAGTGTTAACTAAATGAAATAGTTAAGGGTGATAATTACGGGTAATTGGGAAAATGCTTATATCTTTGCGTAGAGATTTGTCATTATCAACTATCATTATTTGTGAAGTTTCGAACTTAGTGAGAATGAAATCTCGTGAATTAATATTGTTTCGAGTAAGATTGCTATATAACACGAAACATATCGTTGTAACAATAGCAATAAGAGAAAAGTTTAAATTTTCCCATAAAAATGGGTTTTATATAAAACCGTAAGTTGAGATTATCATTAATCAGTGAGATTTATTACGAGGGATTTTTACGGGATCTCACAAATGGAGTGGGCCGGGTTATGTTTTAATTGTGTGGGCTGGGGTATGTTATTTATTTTGGGTAGTGGGTTGTTTGATTTGGATTTTGGGTTAATATTAAAACTTGGTCCGGTTGGGTTTGTAATTTAATCACAAGGACCATTTTTGTATTTTCTGAAAATTAGAGGACCAAAGTTGTACATCCTCCAAAATAAACCAAGGGTGATTCCTGCCATGTTCCAATAATCCAGGGACCATATGTGAAATTTCCAATAATAAAATTTTCCAGGGATCATTTTTGCAAATTCTGAAAGTGCAGGGACCAAACTTGTAAATTATTGAAACTTTTCACCAAAGGACTAAATATGACAACCTATGATTTCAAAAGGACCTTTGGTGACTTTTCTTACAAAACAAATGCCTAGGGACTAAATTTGACAAGTTTTGAAAGTTGAGGGACTGAAACTGCCAATTTTGCAAACTTTATTCGTTTTTCAATTGTTTTCAAACATTTTGCATTTGAAACATATAAAACACAATCCCTGGGATATTTTCAGTATTTTGATGCATTTCTGAGTGTTTTTGGATGTTTTGGCAGTTCAGATACGACAAAAATGATGAGTATTTACATCCTCATCAACACACGAATATCAAAGATCTCCTGTTTAACACACGAATATCAAAGATTGCGTTTTTTTTTCGGATCGAGAGTGAAGGTGAGTTTTGTCTGTTCTGGTTGTAGATCGAGAGTTTATAAACTCTTGGATGTGTTTCTCTTTAGTAAGCTGGGTAAATTCATTTGAGAGAGAGAGAGATCGTAGTGTTAGTGTTTGTGTATTTGTGTAGTACTGAGTGTTTGTGTTTATGTATTTGAGGACTAACGATGCAAAAAATACTAATGGAAGGACTAACGGGCAAATAATATTTATACACTTAACGGTCGAACTAACGGCCCATCCAAAATAGGGACTAAAAGAGTGCAACATTTCAAAAATACGTATCTCTGGCGCAATTAAAATGAAATAGGGACTAAACATGAAATCTGTGTAAACCACAGGGACCATCCGTGTAATTATCTCAAGACTTTAGCATACACTTCTTGATACACAACATTTATAATTGTATATGTACTTTATTAAGTCACAAGGCGCAACTACCAACTTAACTTTAATTTACTCATCAGTTAACATATGTCTTATAAGAAAAGAAAAAAAAAATGAATATACACACATCACATTGTCCGGTGATTAATGGTCATACATATGCTTAAAAAGCTTAAGATACCCTTTTATCCAATGGTTATTCCCATTTAAATGCACAACAACTTTGGTTGGTGCAAATTATTGATGGTCATACACTTACCCACCAAATACGGCCTTATAGTAATACCCCTATATTATAATCTCAATTTATATACTGTAGTTTATTATAGTCATTGTCATGCTTTTGTAAAAGGTAATAAAACCTTTTACAGGTTTGTGCATATCTCTCCAATCTTCATGTACTCACTCTTGCTAAAACACACAAAACCCATATGGTCTCTCAAGCACTTTCAAACAAACACTACTACTACTCAACTGTCCGTCGCCTTCGGTAAACCACCAAATACAAACTAGGCCAGCATTCACATAGCTAGCACTAGAACTTCATGGAGAAACCATTGCAACTTGACTACATTTCCTCCAAATGCAACATCAATCCAGTGATCATAAATGATGTTATTAAAATTTTAAACCACCACAATTCTTTATCTGTATAAAGTACATGCATGCATGAATGATCATATCACTTGTCAAATTCACAACATATTATTACATAAATACACGTTTTATTTATGAATTGCCAAAGTACTATCTTATTTACTTTCGTGCATATCTACCACTTATTCATCTTCATCTTTCATTTAACCATCCTTGTAAAATTACATTTCTCTAATAAAACCAACATAAATATATTAACAAGTTTTTGAAATGGTTGTGGTGGTGCTGATGACTATCTTAACGTACCATTTTATTTGATTGTTGTCCAATAGTTGTTTCTAAAGCGTGTGACCTATTAACTTGCCATGCGAACAGACAATAGTTTTTGAACATGTGTGTCGGTCTAAATTTTTTTTGGTAACAAAAACAGTGCTTCCCTTTTCACTTCCATAATGGATGTACCATGAACAGTTTGGTTCAACACAACGAACATTGTATGTGGTTTTATTTGTTCTTGTAGGAACACATTCATAACCATTTAAAAGACATTTTTGATGGATTGCTAATTTGCATTTTTTTTGGTCATCATAAGAATTATTTTTATAATCTAGTTTTGATGAAACGTAATCAACTCAGTTTTTTGATTTTGATCAACCGCTGTTGGTAAAACGTCATATTTTTTTAGATAAAAACTGAGATTTTTAGAGATAAAATGCGACATTTTGAGATTAAAAGTTTAAAGATATGATTTGATGATTTCGAAAAGAGACTAAAAATTCTTAAATGGAGAGCAAATGAGATGGAGAGCAAAATTTTTTGCTTTCCATGCCACATGTCACTTTCTAGTTCTCCCTTTTAAGAAAAATGGCGTGCAAAGGTTTGGGCGATCAAATATATTTGCACGTACAACACACACGTCCAAATATAATTCAAGCCAAAAGTAAAAAAAAGGGCGTGCAAATAGTTCAGTGAGCAAATATAATTGCACGTACAATCCACGTGTCCAAATATAATTGAATATAAACAACATGTGTATGTGTTAGAATATGGCAGATTTCTGCTAATAAAATAAACCAAATTGAGGACGTGATAATCACTATCCTTAAAGAATATTAGCCCCCACTATAAACGCTGGTGGGATTCGTGACTAACTTCTTCCCAGGATTCAACCTCAACGATTAGAAATTTATGCAGCGTACATAAACTTCTCTATGAACATCATCAGATTGCATATTGTATGTTTAGTGAATTTGTGAGTTTTCTGTATATATTTCAGACAACCAAATGCACCTTTTATAGATGTAAAACCGAACCATTGTGACTTTTGGTGAATCGACATGACTGTTGGAAAGTCAACTGCCAAAACCAACCGATACAATGGTTACTTTTCCCTCTAGAAATAACTGCCATTAACTATAAAAACAGAAATAACTGTTTTTATTCAAGCAGTAAAAAATCATGACGAATTTATTTCTAAGGCAAAGGATGCAAAGTGCTAAGTGTTAAGTCTATGATTAATTCAATATATTATATTTATATATATATATATATATATATATATATATATATATATATATATATATATATATATATATATATATATATATATATATAATATAAGCCAAATTAATCATCCACTAATTCCCTCCAAAAGCCTCCTTAAAGACTTTCAAACATTTGAGTGGAATAGTACTTATAAACCCACTTTCACTTCATTCACCCACCTATGTGGGATAGACACAATATACAACATTGTTTATAAAAACCCACAAGTTCTAACAATCCCCCACTTGGGTTTCATTAACAAAACCAACAGATTATGCATAAGTTAAGGTAGCTTTCGCCTTGAACCTTAACATAGTGTATATCCTTCAAATAGCCTAACAGAATCAATGGATGCTTAATGCATTGAGCCATGATTCTTAGTGTTAAACTCGGAAAGATAACACACATAACATGTTAAATGATGTTCATAACATGGTAGCACTATTATGGCCATGTGCTAATCCCAGTTTCATGGACATCTCCAAAAGTAATACTCACTTTTGTAGGAGCGGCACCACTCCTTATGACCACATAGGTGAAGCCCTTTAATTACCAAAGGTACACTTCATTAAGAGTATAAATACTCACCCTAAAACTCAGCCTCCATGGTGGAATGTGTAATACAAGTTTGTTTCTTTGAACCCCAACAAACAGCCCCACCACCAAGTGTAAAAATCCAACCAGTTGTGGATTTACTATCACTACTGCCAGTTATCCAACTAGCATCTGAGTATCCTTCAAGTACAGCAGGAAAACGATCATAATACAAAGCTAATTGTCTAGTTCTCTTAAGATAACCAAGAACTCTTCCAATCGCTTTCCAATGATCATGACTTGGATTACTCGTATATCTTGAAAGTTTGCACACAGCATATGCAATATCAGGTCTAGTACAATGCATAACATACATTAAACAACCTATTGCACTTCCATATTCTAATTGAGCAACAGCTCTTCCATCATTCTCAACTAGTTTACAAGATGACTCATATGGGGTGTTTGCCTACTCTATATCCAATTGTTGAAACTTGTCTATAATCTTATCAATGTAATGACATTGATTTAATTCATAACCCTCACTATGCCTTTTAACCTTTATCCCCAATATAGTATCAACTTCATTCATGTCTTTCATTTGAAAGCATGAAGACAGAAACTTCTTAGTTTCATTTATACCTTCCATATTGGTTCCAACAATCAATATATCATCAACATAAAGACATAGGATGACACCATAATCCTTTGTAAACTTAGAATAAATACATCTATCAGATGAATTATGGGAAAAACCATTTGAAAGTATTGACTTATCAAATTTCTCATGCCATTGTTTAGGTGCTTGTTTTAACCCATATAAAGATTTCTTTAATTTGCAAACTTTATTCTCATGACCAGGCAACACAAAACCTTCAGGTTGTTTCATATAAACTTCTTCATCTAAGTCACCATTCAAAAAGGCTGTTTTAACATCCATTTGATGTACATGCAAATTATAGATAGAAGCTAATGCAAAGAGCACCCTAATCGAAGTGATTCTAGCTACTGGTGCATATGTATCAAAGTAATCAACTCCTTGTCTCTGACTAAAGCCTTGAATTACCAACCTAGCTTTAAAAGTTTGAATGGATCCATCTGTATGATATTTTATCCTAAATACCCATCTACACCCAATTGCTTTGGAACCTGGAGGTAAATCTGAAAGTTCCCAAGTACCGTTAGATATTAGGGAATTCATTTCATCATCAATTGCCTCCTTCCAAAATGCAGAATTTCTAGAGGTCATAGCCTCTTTATACGTTTTAGGTGCATCCTCTACATTAAGTAGAATAGGTATTTTATTAATAACATGATTCTCATTATCACCTTCAACAAGGAAGATAATAGCTTGAGAATCAATAAAATCAGGATCCAAGTTTCTTTCCTTTCTAGCCCTTTCACTTCTTCTAGGTTCACTAGAAGATTCTGCCATATTCCTCTTATTGTTAGAGTTCAAATCCGGAATAGAAATATCTTGTGGAATTTGAGTCACCATTTCATTTGTGCTTGTTGAATCATGACAAAATTTATTCTCAAAGAAATCTACATCTCTTGATTCAACAATAACATTCGAATCTAAATCTAAACAACGATAAGATTTAGAGTCTTTTGCATATCACACAAATACACTTTTTAAACCCCTAGGTCCTAATTTAGATGTATTGGGTAAGGGAACCTTATAATAGGCTAAGCAACCCCAAACTCAAAAATAACTTATGTTAGGCTTTCTACCCTTCCAGATTTCATAAGGAGATACTTTTAGTTTCTTTGCAATTATTCTGTTACTTACATGACATGCTGTAAGCAAGGCTTCACCCCACAAATTCTTAGGCAAGTTTGCATTGATCAACATAGCATTAATCATATCTTGCAAAATTCTATTCTTCCTCTCAGCAACAACATTCTGTTGAGGTGTATATGGTGTTGTTCTTTGATAAATCAAACCTTGTGATTCACAATAGGAAGAAAATTCGGTGGAAAAGTATTCACCACCTCTATTACTTCTTAGAATTTGTATCTTTTTGCCTCTTTGGCTTTCTACTTCAGCCTTATATGTTTTGAATGTTTCAAAGGCCTGATCTTTTGATTTCAACAAATAAACATAGGTATATCTAGAGCAATCATCAATGAAAGTTATGAAATACCTATCTCCACCTTTAGTTAGTTGTCCATTCAATTCACATATATCAGAATGTGCTAACTCTAAAATTTCAGATTGTCTATCCACTTTAGGAAAAGGTTTTCTTTTCATTTTCGGTTGAACACATATTTCACATTTATCTTTATGTTCATCATTATAGGATATAATTCCTTTTTTTAACATATCTTTCATAGTCCTATAATTTATGTGTCCTAAACGATTATGCCATAAATTGAAAGTAGAATATTCAATATTAAAATTAGAAACAAAATTGCAAACAGGCAAGTAAGCAGAACTAGCAATTTTATTGATATTGAGTTTGAACATGCCATCACAAGCATACGCTTTTCCGACAAATACATTGGCTTTGGACACAATCACTTTTTCCGATTCTATCACAGCCTTAACCCCATTCTTACAAAGTTTAAAACCAGAAACAAGATTCTTCCTAATGTTAGGAACATGAAGAACATTCATGAGAGTCAACTTATTTCCAGATGTGAATTGGATCTCCACGTTTCCAGAGCCAACAACCTTTGAAGTATGATTATCACCCATCATCACTTCATGTCCATTGGTATGTGCTCAAACACATACCATTTCTAGACCAAAACCGGACCCAAATAGACCAAAAACCCGACCAAAATGCCAAATATATTGTGTTTTTGTGTTTTTATATGTGCAGGCATGGATATCGAAGAAAAGGACAAAATCAAGCAAAGAATCGGGAAACCGAGCACGAGATTTGGATAGAATGTCAAGAGCCGAGCCGGGAATGCTATTTATGGTCAAAAAGTCAAAATCCGCCTTAGAGTTCTACCAAATGTCAGAAATCACCCTTAGATCATTTATGATAAAATGGCAAGATCAGTCCTTGGAAAATCGGAAATTACAATTTTAGTCTCTTAATGTTCCTTAACCTAAAAATAACTTTCAGCCACTAAAATACTTAAACCATTCCACCAGCCCAACTCCCAACGATCCAAGCCCAATCCTAAATTAATTTACCCGATCCATCAACCTTTTTACCTGATCTTAACTCGGGTCAAATTTCTTAGTCAAAACTAAATAAAAAAAATAAATAAATAAACAAACGCACCATCTCTCACACTCTCCTAAAAAACCCGCCCAGTTCTTCCCCCTTTCACCTAGTTACTATTCCCTCAAACCCTAAAAATTACCGTACGATTTTTACAACAATTAAGGGCAAAAGGGACAATCATTGGCCCTTCTAGAAGTTCCTGACAAAGAGAATGACGCGTGGCAGGCAATGATTGGTCCGAACACCTCATGAAGTATGATCCTAGGGCTGAGGACGTTGGGGATTTGATCTAAGGGTGGTATTGGACTGATGAGCACACGGATTGGTGACCTGGACAATCGAGAACTTTCACCCCGTGGCTATAAAGGCTCCCTCACCTCTCACATTTAGTGGTTAGCTAGTTAGTAGGTTAGATTTTAGGAGTAGGATTAATTTAGTTTTAGCTTATTTTAGGTTTAGTATTCGGCTTATTTGTATTGTTCTTGTTAGTTTTCAATTAGATGTACTCCAAATTTCATTTTTAATGTAAGTTAACGATTGGTCAAAACTCTTGTTCATCAGCCCTCTTTTAATGTAAGTGTTAATTTTAAATTTCAAGCTTTATTGATTTTACTTTTGATGTCATGAGTTGGTCTTATGTTTCTGTTGCTAATTTCTCATTCATTGCTTTTAGTTAAATCATTAGTCAAAGCAGTTTATTCAAGTTTTTCTTCAGTTTAGTTGCTTGTGAAAATTTCTGTTTCAGATTAGAAATTAAAATTGTGGTTATTGAGATTGTGATTTTCAGGTTTTATAAGTTCATTCTACTTGAGAAATAGGAATAAGATCAGTAAGGGTGTGTTTGATTAAAGTTAGCTTATGGGTCAGTTTGGGTAAATTCTAAGTAGTACTGTTCATTTACATTATTTCTGAGTTTGATTAGGCTGATTTAAGGTTAGGTTAGATGTTGTGTTCAGAAGTTTAGCTGAATTGAGGTTACTTGAGATTTTGCACTAGTAAGTTGAATTTAAGGGGTTGAAGTTGTCTCAATAAGCTCCTGCATAAGCTGAGCTTATTGGACCATTTACTTTGGCTATTTGGTATTCATCTGATATAAGTAGAGTAGGCACTATTTCATTCAGGCCAAATGCCTAGGCTGCTTCATCAGATTACAAGTGCAGAACCTGGTTTTCCATTGCTTTTCTAGTCTATAATTAGAGCAGCAATTGGGTGTTTCTCATAGGGCTTTTAGGTTTTTTAGGATCTCAGCTGGGTGGTCTAGACTTTGCCCCATTAAGGTTTCACTTTTGAGCTTATTATACTGCTTATAGGACTGCTAGAAGTTGGTAGGATAGCATTTTTTTTTTTCTGTCTAATAAATGCTTCTGTTTGAGTACTTATCTGTTTAAAATCTGTTTCAAATCTGCTTATTTGAGTTTATAGTTGCTTATTTGTTGCTTCTTGATTATTTCTGAGCTTTTGGTGTTGAGTTTTGCTTATTTGCTTAAAAAATGCTTTTTGGCTTATTGAAAATAAGCTCTTTCTGCTTATTTTAGCTTATCTGGTAGTAATTGTTATTTTTCTTAAAAAGTAGATTAGTTTTTAGATTTTACAAAAAAATCTCAGATTTAATTGAGTTGTTTTGCTATTTAATTTGTATTTTCTTAGTTTAAAAGTAGTTTTAAATATTAAAAAAGAAAAGAAAATAAATAGTTTCTGCTTTGTCAATTTTGGTCCCTAAACTTTCTGTCTGAGTCAAAATCGGGCCTGAGTAGTTTTTAGTAGTAAAACAGTTTTGTTTAATGGCAATCTTAGTCCCTGTCTTTGTTTAAGAATTTCTAAAGTTTAGTTTTTACATTTTTAGTCCCTTAACTTTTAAACTTTTTGTTTTCTTTAATTTTCTTTTATAAAATTAGTTTCTATAAGTAACATTTTCGTCCCTTAGATTTTTATTTTTCTTAGTTTAATATAATTTCACTATTAGTTTTATAAATCTCGGGATTAGCCCGGGATTTGCATTTATTTGGTTTCTTTTTGTGTGCATGTATTTTAATAGCGTAGATTGCTTTTAAATTTTCCATACTTTTAGTGTAATCATTTCTAAAAAAAATAATCTTTCACTTATTCACTTCACATTTTTACGACTCCGAATCGACTTAAACGCCGTCAAACCTTCGTTGGGAGAACGACCCGGGGAAATATTTTCACGAATATTTCTTTGGAAAAATAAAAATATAAATATATAAAAACAACATCAATAAAATGGCGCCGTTGCCGGGGAAGGCTTGAAACGTTGTCGTTGATTCGTATCGTATTTTGTGTATTGAAGAACCTTCCCTGTGGAAGTTATCGTTTTGTTTTGTAAATAAATTGTTTTTGAAAAATTAAAAAAAAAATAATAATAATAAAAAAAAAAATAATAAATAAATAAATAAATAAAAAACCATTTGAATACTTGTCACCAAGTATTCACAATACCAAAAAAAAAAAAAAAAAAAAAAAAAAAAAAAAAAAAAAAAAAAAAAAAAAAAAAACACTTTTCCTAAAGTGTTTTTACCATTAATAAACATCCTCGGTCTTCCGTTGAAGGAGGGCGGTTGTAAACCATTCCGAATAAACAACAAAACAAATCGTGAAATTAAACGTTATCGGACTACTTTAATTCTACAACCGGATAGCGAGTAGTTTTGAAGGAAACGGTTACGGATAACGTAACGGTTACCAAAAATAAAATAAATTTGTTTTTCAAGGTTTTTATAAATATAAAATTCCAAAAAGATTTTTCTTTTCAAATTTTATTTTCCTTTTCTTTTGTGTTATTCAATGTTTCTTAATTATAAAATCCTAAAAATAATCTTCTTATCCTCTTATACATATAATTCTTCTTCTTTAACCCTCTAAACCGATAATTCTATATCTTTCTTCCTCTTGTGTTTAATTCTTATGGATCCTATTTGTTTTAAGTGTGGAGAACCGTTCTTCGAAGGTTCATGTGTTTGGTGTACGTGCGAACAATGTGGTAGTGATATTCATGATGGCGTTTGTTTAAATTGTAATTCTCCCGAATATGTTCACAATTCGTTTAACAATTTTTCAAACGTTCCCGATTATTATCCGACACCACCACCACCACCTTCGATCACTTGTTTTAGTTGTGGAAACCCATCCAATGAAGGATCACCGTGCGGACAATGTTTTTGTAATCAATATGGATACACGAATTGTATATGCTACGCCCCGAGTGCTGAAACGTCTTATGCTTGTGATACGAGCTTTGATAATTATCCTCAAAACAATTTCAATCTTCCTTTTCAAAACTCGTATGAGCAAGTACCGTATTATAATGGTGATTCATTTCAAAGTTCGTCAAATTTTGAACATTGTGGGGGATCGTTTGATAATTCTTATTTTGAGCCAAATTTGTGTTACGATTTTCATGGTTTTAACCAACCCCCACAAAATCCCGGCAATTGTCCAAATCAAGATAGAATGCGCGAAATTGAAAGACTTTGGGAAGACTTCCAAGAAGTTAAGAGATTGGTGGTTAAACACTATACTTCTACTCCCGATCCTCATGAGAAGTCTATAGAAGAACTACTTGCCGAGGAAAAAGAGGCTAATTTTCGGAAGGCCTTACAGCAATGTGCTGACGAGGAGATACTTGTTTCGTTAAACGTTTTCCCTGCGATTTCACCTATCTTTCCTCCCGTAGAACCCGAGGACTCTCTAAAAATGGGGGACGAGCATCTAAACACTATTCCGGCAACGGAATCGGACGAATTCCAAAAGTCTAGTGTTGAGAACCTCGTCCCAATCCAAAGTGAGTCCGGGGAAAATTCTAACGGTGATTGTGATTTTGTTGAAAATGATCGTTTTGATAATCTCGTTGATACGAATGATGAGCCGTGTGATGATATTCATGTTGAGAAGAACGATGATGAGATGTTCTCCGAATCTGATGACGACGATTCTTTATCTTGTGGAGACATCGACTATGTGGAGGAGTCACCTTCTGAGCTCGTCAGCTTAGAAGAAGAGAATGATGAAGAAACTGAAATCCAAGATGATGCTCTTCGCGAGAAATTATTAAATATCAATCTTCTCATTTCTAGGATCGAGGCATTAAATGATCCTCCGACTTCTTCATGTCCTATCCCCGTTGTGGATAGTGACTTTGTTCCCGAGCTTGAGATTTTTCGATTTGAAGAGACGAGTAGTGGCAATCCCATTATTCATGATATCTCTCTTCCGGATTATGAGCGTTTTGATTTTAAAATCGACTCTGAACTTAATAATCTTTCCGATAATCCGTCACGTGACCCTCTTTTAGAGGATGTCGATCGATTTCTTGCTTCGGATGACTCGATACCACCGGGTATTGAGAATGACGAGAATGGTCTTATTGATGATGATGATTTACTTTCTGAGGCTGATTCATTTATCTTTGATTTACCATCTTCTCGTCCACCCGCGAAACCACCGGATGTAGATCTTGGATCCGGTGTGAATGAAGTTATTGTTGGAGTGGTGGACGATACTTATGATCATGATGATCCCGTGCTTGATATTTTACCCACCCAACCCACCCGTGATTCCAATGATGTTTATGCTTTCACCATCCGAGTGTTTCACCCTTTCTTTTCTTATCCCCTCATTTCTCCATCTTTCCACTCCTCCGGGAGTGAGGATACCATCTTTGACCCCGGCATCTCCATTCTTCGTGCCGGGTGTCCGTTACAGGGTGTCCGTTCCATTTGCTCCCCCAAGGACAAATAAATTCGGGGTCGAGTCAAGCTCATGTGACTCGGTTAACAAAAACAAGCGCTTCGTGGGAGGCACCCCATGCTTATCCATCTATCTTCTTATCTATTTTCTAATAAAGTGAGTGAGGAGGGATACCCTCTTCCGTATCTTGTGTTTCGTGTTTTCTGTGATATGTCCAGGAATGCCCGATGATGAAGACTCTCGTGCTCGTAGTTTCCTTCACGCTACTCGAGTTTCATCATCAGCTGCTTATCCGATATCCTAAATCTTATCGTTTACATCTATCTTTTGGCATAACTAATAAACGGCCTTAGATTTTTGTAGGGATACCCGTACCTTTAAGACATTGAGGACAATGTCTCGTTTTAGTCTGGGGGGGTAATCTTGCGATTTGATTTTTGCCTTGCATTTTTGCTATTTTCTCATGCAACCCCCCGTTTTTCCTCCAAAATTGAAAAAATCCAAAAAAAAAAAAAAAAAATGAGAAAAATTTAAAAATTTTGTGCAAAAATATAATAAGTTTTGACATTTTTGTTGATTTTCCGCTGGAGAGAGTAGGAATAAAATTCTGACTTGATCGGGCGTGTTGAGCCCTAGCTTGTCTCCTTAACCGTTTATAATCTATAAGCTCGTGCTAGTCTTTTACACAAGGAGCTAGAAAACGCGAATTCTTTCTAAGAGTTTGCAAGTTCCCGTATTTGACTTTATATATGCATGGCTTGATTATAAGGCTAAGCATTCGCGAATCTTATTATTTAAGATTTTAAATTTGCGAAGAACGAGAAATGATAGAGTTGTTTATAAGTTAGATTGCTAAACGTGGAGTAGTGGTTCTCTTTAGAGCTCATCGAAGTTATTTGTAGCTTTTTGTTCCCATAAGCTTGTTTCACTCAAAATAGAAATCTAGGAATAATTAAAGCTATTTTGGTTTTGGCGAAATTTAGTTTTTAATCCTTTTTAAGAGAATCCTTGCTTATAAGAGTTGGGTACACATCAAGGTACTGTCAGTGTTACGGTGTAATAGACTATTCCATCTTGCCGGCTCACAACCGATGTTGGGATTGTTATAAAAGCCGTAGGACTCGGGATTTGGCAAAATATATAATGAATAATAAATAATAATAATAATCCAAAGCCATAAAAAGTTTTCTGCATCTTGCCGGTTCGCAGCCGATGTTGTAGACTTCTAATAAAGGCAGAGGAAATATTCCAAGGTCATAATAGACTATCACATCTTGCCGGTTCGCAGCCGATGTTGTGATTGTTATAAAAGGCCAAGGATCAATAATAATATGTGCTTAAAAATGTTAAAAATGCCAAATTTCGACTCCGAGGTATCCTAATAAAGGCTTCCGTCTCTGGACTCGTAGATGAGTTGTTTCGGTCGCAAATAAAAGGGATATTCTCAAAATCGTGTTAAATCAGAGACCTTGATGTGGACCTCATTTTTGTATGCAACGGTTTTCGAGGGAAGATTTGGAAACTACTTAGCGTCTAAACTAAGGTATCTTTATCGGTATAAAAATTATCGAAATGAGAATTTGAAGAAATTCATTTCTCACCAAAAATAAAATAATTAGAGGAAAATAGGAATTTGGGAACGAGAAGTCCACAATTAGCTTTTTGAGTAGTGTTGGCAATCTAACTTGTAAATGACAATGATTTCGTTTTTAAGCTTAGTTTGGGGACTTGTGAAAAATCAGGAACGACGAATTTTATCCGTATGGTCACTTCTTTATGAGTCGTGTTTCCTACTCGAAGACCTAAAAATTATCGAAAGATAATGATTGTCAACAAAGCCGTCACGTGAAAAATAAGAAAATACAAAAATAGAATAAAAAGGAAAATCGGGGAGTTTTTATAACATTGCATGAGGACATTGCAATAGCTTAGTCTGGGGGAATTTTGGTATGTGCTCAAACACATACCATTTCTAGACCAAAACCGGACCCAAATAGACCAAAAACCCGACCAAAATGCCAAATATATTGTGTTTTTGTGTTTTTTATATGTGCAGGCACGGATATCGAAGAAAAGGACAAAATCAAGCAAAGAATCGGGAAACCGAGCACGAGATTTGGATAGAATGTCAAGAGCCGAGCCGGGAATGCTATTTATGGTCAAAAAGTCAAAATCCGCCTTAGAGTTCTACCAAATGTCAGAAATCACCCTTAGATCATTTATGATAAAATGGCAAGATCAGTCCTTGGAAAATCGGAAATTACAATTTTAGTCTCTTAATGTTCCTTAACCTAAAAATAACTTTCAGCCACTAAAATACTTAAACCATTCCACCAGCCCAACTCCCAACGATCCAAGCCCAATCCTAAATTAATTTACCCGATCCATCAACCTTTTTACCTGATCTTAACTCGGGTCAAATTTCTTAGTCAAAACTAAATAAAATAAATAAATAAATAAACAAACGCACCATCTCTCACACTCTCCTAAAAAACCCGCCCAGTTCTTCCCCCTTTCACCTAGTTACTATTCCCTCAAACCCTAAAAATTACCGTACGATTTTTACAACAATTAAGGGCAAAAGGGACAATCATTGGCCCTTCTAGAAGTTCCTGACAAAAAGAATGACGCGTGGCAGGCAATGATTGGTCCGAACACCTCATGAAGTATGATCCTAGGGCTGAGGACGTTGGGGATTTGATCTAAGGGTGGTATTGGACTGATGAGCACACGGATTGGTGACCTGGACAATCGAGAACTTTCACCCCGTGGCTATAAAGGCTCCCTCACCTCTCACATTTAGTGGTTAGCTAGTTAGTAGGTTAGATTTTAGGAGTAGGATTAATTTAGTTTTAGCTTATTTTAGGTTTAGTATTCGGCTTATTTGTATTGTTCTTGTTAGTTTTCAATTAGATGTACTCCAAATTTCATTTTTAATGTAAGTTAACGATTGGTCAAAACTCTTGTTCATCAGCCCTCTTTTAATGTAAGTGTTAATTTTAAATTTCAAGCTTTATTGATTTTACTTTTGATGTCATGAGTTGGTCTTATGTTTCTGTTGCTAATTTCTCATTCATTGCTTTTAGTTAAATCATTAGTCAAAGCAGTTTATTCAAGTTTTTCTTCAGTTTAGTTGCTTGTGAAAATTTCTGTTTCAGATTAGAAATTAAAATTGTGGTTATTGAGATTGTGATTTTCAGGTTTTATAAGTTCATTCTACTTGAGAAATAGGAATAAGATCAGTAAGGGTGTGTTTGATTAAAGTTAGCTTATGGGTCAGTTTGGGTAAATTCTAAGTAGTACTGTTCATTTACATTATTTCTGAGTTTGATTAGGCTGATTTAAGGTTAGGTTAGATGTTGTGTTCAGAAGTTTAGCTGAATTGAGGTTACTTGAGATTTTGCACTAGTAAGTTGAATTTAAGGGGTTGAAGTTGTCTCAATAAGCTCCTGCATAAGCTGAGCTTATTGGACCATTTACTTTGGCTATTTGGTATTCATCTGATATAAGTAGAGTAGGCACTATTTCATTCAGGCCAAATGCCTAGGCTGCTTCATCAGATTACAAGTGCAGAACCTGGTTTTCCATTGCTTTTCTAGTCTATAATTAGAGCAGCAATTGGGTGTTTCTCATAGGGCTTTTAGGTTTTTTAGGATCTCAGCTGGGTGGTCTAGACTTTGCCCCATTAAGGTTTCACTTTTGAGCTTATTATACTGCTTATAGGACTGCTAGAAGTTGGTAGGATAGCATTTTTTTTTTCTGTCTAATAAATGCTTCTGTTTGAGTACTTATCTGTTTAAAATCTGTTTCAAATCTGCTTATTTGAGTTTATAGTTGCTTATTTGTTGCTTCTTGATTATTTCTGAGCTTTTGGTGTTGAGTTTTGCTTATTTGCTTAAAAAAAATGCTTTTTGGCTTATTGAAAATAAGCTCTTTCTGCTTATTTTAGCTTATCTGGTAGTAATTGTTATTTTTCTTAAAAAGTAGATTAGTTTTTAGATTTTACAAAAAAAATCTCAGATTTAATTGAGTTGTTTTGCTATTTAATTTGTATTTTCTTAGTTTAAAAGTAGTTTTAAATATTAAAAAAGAAAAGAAAAATAAATAGTTTCTGCTTTGTCAATTTTGGTCCCTAAACTTTCTGTCTGAGTCAAAATCGGGCCTGAGTAGTTTTTAGTAGTAAAACAGTTTTGTTTAATGGCAATCTTAGTCCCTGTCTTTGTTTAAGAATTTCTAAAGTTTAGTTTTTACATTTTTAGTCCCTTAACTTTTAAACTTTTTGTTTTCTTTAATTTTCTTTTATAAAATTAGTTTCTATAAGTAACATTTTCGTCCCTTAGATTTTTATTTTTCTTAGTTTAATATAATTTCACTATTAGTTTTATAAATCTCGGGATTAGCCCGGGATTTGCATTTGTTTGGTTTCTATTTGTGTGCATGTATTTTAATAGCGTAGATTGCTTTTAAATTTTCCATACTTTTAGTGTAATCATTTCTAAAAAAAATAATCTTTCACTTATTCACTTCACATTTTTACGACTCCGAATCGACTTAAACGCCGTCAAACCTTCGTTGGGAGAACGACCCGGGGAAATATTTTCACGAATATTTCTTTGGAAAAACAAAAATATAAATATATAAAAAACAACATCATCCATCTTCAGTTTCCTCATAAGTTTTGAACAAATCTTTGTTGTTGCAAACATGTGTAGTTGCACCAGAATCATACCACCAATCATCAGATTGTGTCACACTAGCCATATGCAGTTCCTGAATCATTCCAATGTTTATTTCAGAAACCATAGCAGTAATTTCTGTGGTATCAACTTGTTCCACTGCATTTGCAGATTCATCCTTCTTGTTTGAATTCTGATTTTTCTTCATGGGATTTTTGTAGTAGCGTTTGATATGCCCTTTTTCACCACACTTGTAGCACACAACCTCAGACAATGGTTTCTTGTCTTTCTTGTTGTCTTTGGAAGAATTCCATGTGCCTTTCCTCTTCTTGTCTTTTCCTTTGTTGTTCTTTCCTGAATCAACATAATTAATCTTAGAAGTTGATGCACCATTCAGATTCTTTTCACGAATACGAGTTTCCTCTTCAATTCGTAAATGTTTCTGAATTTGATCTAGAGTAAAATCCTCTGAAGTGTGCATCAATTTCTTCCTGTAATTGTGCCAAGAAGATGGTAACTTGGTAATAATGGCCCCAACCAATAACTTTTCTGGGATTTCAATGTTCAGATTTTTAAATTTAGATACCAGAATTAAAAATTCATGAACTTGATCTAAGATAGAAACGTTATCTTCCATGGTAAATTCAAAGAATTTAAAAGTAATGAACTTATCTGCCCCTTCCTTTTTAGCGGTGTATTTCTCTTCAAGAGAATTCAAGATTTCTCTTGCAGAAGTCATTGGTGTCTACAGATCATACAAATGGTCAATGAGGGTACTCAGAATGTATCCTGTGCATAGGTTATCATCTTGATCACGCTTCCTTTGTTCCTCTTCAGTCATTGGGAGAATTGGTGGCCCTTCCAGAACATAATAAACCTTGAAGGCTGTCAACAGAAACTTCATCTTTTCCTCCCAGCGAGTAAAGTTCATCCCATCCATTCTATCCAGTTTGATTGTGTCGCTTCCAAACATCCTTAAACCAGCACTTTGATCCACGATTAATATTCTTTAAGTTTGTTAGAATATGGCAGATTTCTGCTAATAAAATAAACGAAATTGAGGACGTGATAATCACTATCCATAAAGAATATTAGCCCCCACTATAAACGCTGGTGGGATTCGTGACTAACTTCTTCCCAGGATTCAACCTCAACGATTAGAAATTTATGCAGCGTACATAAACTTCTCTATGAACATCATCAGATTGCATATTGTATGTTTAGTGAATTTGTGAGTTTTCTGTATATATTTCAGACAACCAAATGCACCTTTTATAGATGTAAAACCGAACCATTGTGACTTTTGGTGAATCAACATGACTGTTGGAAAGTCAACTGCCAAAACCAACCAATACAATGGTTACTTTTCCCTCCAGAAATAAGTGCTAAGTTGGTATGTGCTTAAACACATACCATTTCTAGACCAAAACCGGACCCAAATAGACCAAAAACCCGACCAAAATGCCAAATATATCGTGTTTTTGTGTTTTTACATATGCAGGCACGGATATCGAAGAAAAGGACAAAATCAAGCAAAGAACCGGGAAACCGAGCACGAGATATGGAAGTGTTATTTGTAGCCGATGCCGAGGAGAAATTATGGTCAAAAAGTCAACCGAGGTCCTCCATCTATCAGAAATTGTCAAATTAAGCCCTTGGATCTACTTTGGAAAATATGGCAAGATTGGTCCCTGAGATTTCAAGAAAGACACATTTAGTCCCTATGTTTAAAATTCCTTAACCCTTAAAAAGAATTAATACCGGATCACACATTTTAAAAACCAACCTCCAAGCCCAACCTTAATCCTTCAATAACCATAACCAGCCCAACTCCCAAACAAAAACCGGCCCAACCTTTTTCCATCCTAACCCGATCCATAGCAATAGATAAATCCGGTCAAAATGTTTAACTCCCACCCGGTCAAAGTTTTCTTAGCTAAAAAAAGGTCGGTCAACTTAAAATAAATACACATTCACCTCACTTATCTCTCACACATAAAACACGCCCAAATATTCCCCAACCCAGGTTTACCGATGAACCCTAAAAATTACCAAACAAAATTACCACAATTAAGGGTAAGATTGTCATTGCACGGACTTCTAGGAAGCTACTGACACAAGGAATGACACGTGGGGGCAGGCGATTGGACCGAACACGTAGCCATTTTGATCGTACGGGTGAGAATCAAGAGTAGGAAAGAAGAAATGATCTAAGGGTGGTTAGTAGCACATGAGCACTCGGATCGATGACTTGGCATCCACCTCCTCTCGGCTATAAAAAGGGACTCATCACTCACGGATTGATGGTTAGCTAGTTAGTCATTAGGTTAGTAGTAGGATTGTAGTAGTAGTTTTAGTAGCTTATGGTAGCTGGTAATCAGCTTTTAAAATTCTCATAGTATTGTAACTCAAATTTTTATTACAAATGCAATTTCAGTTTACTTTTTAAATTCCTTGTCTCAATTTACTTTAAACACTTGATTTACTTTTACTCACTGTTTTAAAGCTTACATTTCTGTTCAATAAGCTCTTTGTGAGCTTACTTGTGTTCAAATATTGTTTTACCTCTCAAATTCACCATTGGTCAACGAAAGTCAATGGTGTGGGGTTTTTGTGAGAAATGGTGATTCAGATCTGGTTAATGGTTGCAGAAGATTGATTTAAGCCTATTAAAGATACGCTTTGGTTTGGTTGTTCTCCCTATTTCAGTTAGGGAATAGAACTAGTAAGTCTAATTTTACATTTTCTAGTTTAATATGATTTTCATAAGTAGTAGTTTAAGATCTATTTGTTTGTGAGTTTACTGTTACATTGCTGCTATCTGATCTTGTTCTAGTAGATTACTTAGAGTTTCATTGTGTTGATTTCAATCAAAGTTTATATGCCACTTTACTGTTTCTATGCTGACTTGTTTTGATGAATCTGTGATTGAGAGTTTTAGTTGTTTATTGATGATGTTTACTGTCCATGTGGACTCTATTAATGCTATGTGACTTAGTTCAATTGATGGATTGATGATGATGGTTGGCTTGATTTAGTGTTTCAGAGTAGTTAAGGTAGCCTTGTGAGCTTGTTGAGGCTGTTTTCAAAATTTGATTTGCTGTTGACTGTTGAGTTTTTTTATCTATTTGCATAATCTGTTAGGCAAGTATTGTTAGTTAATCTATTAAATAGCTTAATGTCATTTAGTTTAATATCACCTTAGTCAACATTCATTAGCTTTGTGCCAAATTTACTTAACCTACTGTCTCTAATAACTGGTGCAAAGTTGTGTGAAAGAACTGCTAAAATTAGCTTCTCTGTGGCTTAGTCATTCAAGTTCTAGTCGTATTTAACTCCACTGTTCTGAGAATAAGCTGATTTCCAGCTTAATTAATCTTGTTTGAACTTTTTCTTTCCATTTAAATGAGTGGTAGTTAGCTTGTTGTTTGATTTGTAAAAAAAGAAAAAGAAAAAAAAAATAGTTAGATTAATTTGTAAAACCCAGGAATCGAACCTGGGCTGTTTATCTAGAGTAAAACATTTTCAATTTTCAGTTATTGCAATTTAGTCCTTGGGTTTCATTTTTAGCAAGTTTGGTCCTTGTATTTGTTTCAAATCGTGGTTAGTTTTAATAAAGTTTCAAAAAAGTACAATTTAGTCCCTGTCTTTGTTTCAAATCGTTTTTAGTTTTAAATAAATTTTCCGAATTTACAATTTAAGTCCCTTTAGTTTTTATAAATATTTTCTTATTTTTCTTTTATAAAATTAGTTTTAATAAAGTACATTTTCAATCCTTTGAGTTTTTATCTTTGCATTTTAGCTTTATAATTTCACTAATAGATTTATAAATCTCGGGATTAGCCCGGGATTTGCATTTATTTGAATTTTCTTTGTGTGCATTTATTTTAATAAGCGTAGATTGCTTTTAATTTTTCTTATTTTAGTGTAATCAATTCTAAAAAAATATAATCTTTCACGTCACTTAATCACTTCACATTTTTACGACATCGAATCGACTTATACGCCGTCAAACCTTCGTTGGGAGAACGACCCGGGGAAATTGTATTCGTTACGATTTCTTTGGAAAAATAAAAATAAATATAAAAAAAAAACATCATAAGTCTATGATTAATTCAATATTATATATATATATATATATATATATATATATATATATATATATATATATATATATATATATATATATATATATATATATATATATATATATATATATATATATATATATATATATATATATATATATTCGTGTCAAACGGGTCACAAGTCAAACCTCTCACGAAGAAAGTCAACTCGCGACGGTTCAACGCGAAAATCGATTGTAATAACCGGGCAAGCGTATACCCGGGTCGTTCTCCCTGCGAGGCGTGAAATTGAGGATATCGTTTTCGGTTCGGTATTAAAATGCTTGAAAAACGAGGGTTGATTGGTTTTTAATATCTACTAAAACGAAAATTAAAATAACGCGAACGATAAACTACGAACGAGTAAAAACGTAAAAATCTATGAAAAATGAACCTACGGGTACCAAAATAATTTTCCTACGTACTAAATGACAAAAGAAAATTTTGAAAAAAAAGAATTGTATTTTTTTGACTTTTAAATAATTAAATACGAATTAAAAACTATTTTAAAAAGAAAAATTAATAGAAAATATTAAAACTAATCTAAAAATTCTGAAAAATTTTCTGAAGTTACTTTATGATAAAACAGCCCTAGGAAAAATGAGGAAAGTGAAAATGCTTTATGGAATAAGCAGAACAGCCTAAGAATGGAAAACTAGTGGTTAAGGATTAAATGTTGCGTTGTTAAACTGATTAAAGTCCCTGGAGCTAGTGGTTTGGCTGTGTTGTTGTGAGTGAGGAGACTGGGGTTCGAACCCCAGTCTTGGCACTTTTTGTTTTTATTTTACTTTTTTGATTTTTCTTTTTAAATCTTGCTAAGCAAAGGTTCATAAGCATCATTTAAACTTGGAACAACTAGTGGAAATCACAAATAAGCTGGGAAAAACTGTTCTAGCTTAACCGTTGAGAAAAAAAAAAGAACAAAAGACTATAGGCTGCAGGCTTGAACAGCCCAACCATGCAACTTTAGGCTAACAAATAAGCTAGTAGCAATTAAGCTAATGCAAAAAAAAAAAAAAAAAAAAAAAAAAAAAAAAAAAAAACAATTGAAATCAAGCAACCAATGAACATGTATGCCAATTTTGAGCTAGTTTTAAGCTTGTATGAGCTTATGTAAATTCACAAGAAAAGGGCTGAAAAACTGAGAAGATAAAAAAAGTATCATGCAGTCTGCTAACCAGGCCATGGGGGGAAACTTTGAACTTATTTTAAAGCTGAAATCCATAATTCTAACCTAATTTAAACACAAAGAAAATCATCTACCCAAGAAAATGTGGGCCAGGTTGAGCTTAAAAATAAGCTGTTAACACAGCTATATGGGACATAACAAAACATGGCAAATAGCAAACTGAGGGGTTTTCAGCTGTGAAAAAAAAAACTAATGACTTCTAATCTACAAGCTAACCATGATAAACATTAAACAACATAAATAAGCAGTCCTAGACTAGAAATAAGGAGTTTGACCAAGAGTTGACCAAGATAAAAAAAACAAGAAACTTTAAAATTTCATTAACAGAAAAATAAATTACATAACTAGAATTACAATGAAAGATAAAAAAAAAATAAAAAAAAAAATACCTAAATTAAAGCTAAATAAAACCTATTAAACTACTGAGCTACTATCCTATTTATACTAAAAACTATTCTAGGGTTTTCTTCTCTTTGTGCTTGTTGTGTGAGAGATATCCCAGTTGTGCTTCATGTCTCTCATCTTGGACCCTTGGATCATAACTTGGTCACCACAACTTTAAATCCCATCCGTTGATGATCCTTTACTGCCCACGGATTGATGAGGTGGAGTGGGGGGACCAAGACAAGTCCATGTGAATATTTGGCTGGTAGTGGTGAGGATGAGAGTGACGGGCTGGATTAGCAGAGGGATTAGAGAGGGAAAGTGGGATTGAAGATGATTGAATAGTTAATTCAATTTAGGGATTTTGACTTGAGGGAAAAGGGGGTTTGACTAATCCTTATAACCCCGGTGTTAGTTTTAGCTAACGGGGATTGGGTTAAGTTTGACTATTGACCCGGTTTTAGTTAACTAACGGGTTTGTTTGTGTTGGGCTTTTGGGTAAAAGGGATAGTGGGCTTTGGGTGGATTGGGGGGATAATAAGTGGATTGGGGTTTTATATTTCCTTTGGATCCGGTTTAGCATAGTTTAGGATAAATGGGATTAACAAGGGACCAATATTGTAAACATGTAAACCTCAAGGACCAATACTGCCAATTCTTCAAAGATAATCTAGGGACCAATATTGCCAAATGATAATAATCCAAGGGTCGTTTTGGGATTTCTCGAGCTCGAATTAAATCCATATAAAAATCGTCTTTTCCGTCTTCGGTTTTCGGCTCTTCTCCATATTAAGCTCGGTTTTGTCCATATTTGCCTCGTTTTCAATCCTTTTGTACCTGAAACGCATAAAACACAATCCAAGGATATTTGTTACAATATATGATCCATTTGGGTGTTTTTGGTCATTTTTGTGAGGTTTTATATATATATATATATATATATATATATATATAATATATATAATTCAATATATTAATCATCCACTAATTCCCTTCAAAAGCCCCCTTAAAGACTTTCAAACATTTGAGTGGAATAGTACTTATAAACCCACTTTCACTTCATTCACCCACCTATGTGGGATAGACACAATATACAACATTGTTTATAAAATCCACAAGTTCTAACAGTATGGTCATAAGCCAGGGGGCGCAAATGGTTATGGCATGCAACACGGATTTGCGCGCCATGTCGTTTTTGGTAACTCTGTATCGATGGTTGTTTTTCGTAACATTGTTTTCTATGTGTTTATTCTAGAAATTTTCTCAAAAACCTTTGCCTATTGTAATTCACGTAGAAAAGGTGTTGCAGAATGAGATTTCGAAAACCCTTTCAATGTCACGTGTGTCAATCGGAGGATGAAAGTTAATAATGGAAAAAAATGACCAGGGAGATGACTCAAAATGCTCATATATTAGATAAAAAAGATGTCTATTGTTTATCACCTATTAATTTTATGTCATTCTAATTTTAAAACGCACACATGCATGCCACTCTACATCGATGCTAACAACAAATTTTAAACATCTCCTTGTTTGGACGAGACACTACGAATACACCTTTTACGACTCGGAAATAAAAATCTATTTCTTTTAAACACTCGCCAAACTATAGAAAATATAATGAGCATGAAGCCATCTTGGGTAAGGATAAAAAAATGCTCGACTTCCCCGATTCACTTGAACATGGATCATTCACTTTTTACCCGTGTATGTTACTATGTTTGTTAGCACATTTTCATTGCATGCGTAGCTGTAGAAAGGCCTTCCATGACGAAGGAAATAACAGTTCTCAAGTTACGTACATAGTCTACTATATATATAGCAAAAGTGTAGTCAATCTTGAATATATATTGAGCAGTGTATAATTTTATTGCCACATAATAAATAAACAACAAAACAGATCGAGGTACATGGTACTCATGTTCTACTAATTAACCATTCATAAAGCATGTTTAACTATATCTTCTAACGACCACACTCTAGCTTATATATATCACACAAATTAAAACACACACACTTTTTGTAATACAACCGAAAGGATACATATAAAAAGTTAAAAACATAACCAGCCCTACTTAAAATAGTTTACATGACTCCATGTAATTAGTTGGCTGCTATTCCTGGAACTTCAGAATCCAACTCAACGATCCAACCCAAGATGAAATCGATCTTGACCCTTTATCATTACTTCACACGGATCCATCATCAATGGAAGGCCAAGATTACATCTTCAAACAAACACAAAAATCCTCAAACAAACACAAATGTCCGTTGGGTAAAAGACTCTTTTACCTTTATATATCACACGCATTAATACACACCAAACACACACTTTTTCTAACTTGCAAGGTTATTTTCATCAGTGGAGATCTAACCTAAAATACTAGCAGCTTATGCACCATACAACCTAGAATTTGCCATCAGTTATTTCGACATGTCGCTCTTTTTGTCTTGACAACGGTGTTGTCCGTGAACTAGACTACCTTCATAATGAGGTTAGACACTCGTTTTGATTGTGAATACTCATATTTTTTTCAACATTTAAGTGTTTTCTTTTGTGTATTTGGCTATATGGCATAAACTACTTGTTAAAAAAAGATGTTAGTAATGATTTGACTAATATTTGAGTCTAGATCGATTTCATATTTAGTAGTGGTGATTGTTTTGAAATAATTTTGTGATACTTTTTCTGCGATTTGTGTTGTCAAAATTTTAACATGATGGTTTTGTTTTAGTTGTTAAAATCGTAGTTATTGCGTGTTGTTTTGATAATCTTAAGTTTTCGCGTACGTGTTGTTATACGAATTATGTTAATCGAACTAAATTTATGTGTTCTCTATGGAATTTAATCAATACTAACTGAAATTTGCCTCTAAGTGATTTGGTACTTTGCTCGTAGTAATTTAATCTATGCGGATGCATAATTTATACACAGTTTTTTGCGAGTAAGTTTATGATTACGGTAATCTCAGTTATGGTGGTTATTGCTAGCTATTTGGCTCAAAACCAAAATTTCAATCTGCAGTAGTAGAACAGTAAGTAGAACTGAACTTTGCTCGAGTTTGTGATGATTGTGATTGGCTTAGCGTATGATAATTTTGTTGTTGTAGTTATGCTACAGAGCGTAGTGTTCCCTATTGAATGTATGTGCTCCTGTTATGATTCGACTCTAGAGTCTAGATTTGATCGTAGTGATTTGTTGATGTGTAAATGAGTTTTCTTGTTAGCTTTTGCGGTTTTGGTTGTTAAAATCTTTGAACGGCTAAAGATAAATGTGAACACTTTTCATTTTAATCTCCTTGTTTCTGTATATTTTCAGCTGCATGAAAGGTTCAATTGGTTGAGCATTGGTCTTTAAAATGCACACTAAAGTTAACTCCACAGTAAAAAAAAAATAAAAAAAAAAAATGATGAGAATGCAACATTTTGAAAAACGTAAGGCAAAAAAGAAGTTTGACGTGACAATTAGGTCAATCGTTGCCTATGGATTAAAGCTGACGTTCTTACTCTTTTTGACATATGGTGTTTCCTTCTTCGGAAGATTGAAGATGCGTTCTTTGGATGAAAGCACGGTGAAGTATGCCCTCGCATACAACGTTGTTTCTTCGGTGTTGCTTTTCTTTGCCGGTACTCAAAAAGAGTACTCCAAGTTTAGGAACTTTTTAATGGTTGTAGGATTGTCGTTTCTTCTTGCGGTTGGTGTGTCTTTCTTGATGCACCGAGTACCGGGAAGGAACGAGCCGGTAATTGCGTTCACTTCCTTCGTGATTGTTTCGATTTTAAATTTCAACGAGCCGGGAAGGAACTTTTTAATGATTGTTGTGATATCACAACAATCATGAAGGAAACGATCAAAATGACCAGCTCGTTCCTTCCTGGCACTCGGTGCAGCAGGAAAGACCCACCAACCGCAACAAGAAATGACAATCCTGCAACCATTAAAAAGTTCCTGAACTTGAAGTACTTGTTTTGAGTACCCACAAGTAAAAGCAACAATGTTGTATGCGAGGGCATACTTCACCGTGCTTTCATCCAAAGAACGCATCTTCAATCTTCCGAAGAAGGAAACACCATATGTGAAAAAGAGTAAGAACGTCAGCTTTAATCCATAGGCAACGATTGACCTAATTGTCGCCTCAAAATTCTTTTCAGCCTTACATTTTTCAAAATGTTGCCTTCTCATCATCTTTCTTGTGTGTGTGTGTTTTGAAATATGGATTT